>CM031963.1:32676772-32759272 GCA_018749465.1 Paracanthobrama guichenoti
GTCAAGATCAAGACCAGACCTGCACTCCTCAAATGGACCTAAAAGATCCATATCTACTGACTGAGAAATGTCTTATATTTAATCAGTAAATACCACTAGAAATATAGTAGCAAGCAGCAAGTACATTGAGTTGTATAGAGCCAATTTTTCATGTTTTGTTTAATTATGGCGCAGTCCCACCACTTTTTTAGGTGTCCTCAGAGTGCCCCCATACATAAGCATGTCAAATTTGGTGAAAACATCTCATTTCATTTAGGAGTTATAGACATTTGTATTTATAAGCATATAAAAAGTAGCCCACACACGACTTTGATTGCAGTTTTTAGCCACTTACTATCAAAAACCATTTAGTCAACCCACTATGATTCAGATTTTCCTACGGTGATTTCGTCTCAATCGGACTAACGGTTTCAAAGACATTTGAGAAAGTTTCTTAAGCTCTAAATTGCACTAACCATAAGGCGAAACCTAGCATGTTTGGTATCGGTGGACTCGGCAAGGATTCAGGATTCAAACGAGACTCTCGTAAAAATAATTCAAATCCTAAACTTCTCAGGCCCCTTCAGGGCATCGTGCTGATGACCCATACCAAGTTTCGTAATGATATGTTCATGCGTTCGTGAAATACAGTGTTTTACTACAAAATTCAAAATGGCAGATGCCCAAAATGGCTGACATGGGAAAACTGGATCATTCAACTTGGCATGATGCCCCAAATCTAATGAGACCACTCTATGATTTTTGGACAAACCGTTCAGAAATGAAAAGCAAAAATGGCCATTTTTCATATCTCCGCACCAGTAGGTGGCACTGTGCCAAGATGCAGCATGTAGCCACAGGTCATGCTTGTGATGATTTGTACCAAGTTTGGTCAGAATACAATAAAGCGTTGTTGAGATACAGCCTTATGTTTATTTTCATAAGTGCTACGTAAAATTCGTTTGCACGTTATTTGAAAACACTTTGATGAATCAACTTCAATTTCATAACTTTTTATTGGCATTGTCTGAAGATGATCAGGTTCAATTTCCTTGGAAATTGCATAAATCGTCTTGGAGAAGTTTGAAAAAGTAGATTTTTGGCTGGAAAATTTGGCGGGAAAATTGGCTTTACCAAAAATGACGTCATAGGGTTCAATAAAATCATCTTGAGCCAAGGAATCAGAGGGGAAAAAAATTCTAGCCCTTATGGTTCGAAAGTTATTAGCACAACCATAAGTGCAACTTTGGACAGTTGGTGGCGCTAGAGGGATTCAGTTAGAGACTCCAAATTTGCTCTGGTGACAGTTCAGACTGTCCTCTATCTGTGTGCAAAATGTCATAACTTTCCCACAAGGGGTTCTATGGGCTGCCGTAGACTCAAGAGCGGAAGAAGAATGATAATAATAGGAACGCCAACGGATACAGTATGTGTCTACACACCTTCAGTGCTTGGCCCCTAATAATACAACACTGTAGAGGTGTTACAAATCAAATCACTAACAATAAAATTCATCTTTATGTTGCAGAGGTTGTACATAAGTTGCATCTGAATTAGTACAATTACACCTGCATAAATAATTTAATTTAACATTTTGAATATAGAAATGTGATGGAAAAATAAAATGATAGGTCTACTTTTAAATATGAAACTGAAATCAAAACAGGCATTTATTCAACCGGTTTGTTCAAAGCAGCTGATTGATTTAGAAACGCTGACGAATTAGCAAAAACTTGTGTCTAAAATTGATGTCACTTTAATATTAACTTTTAAAGTTTGTATATTATCAACATCACATTTGCGATCGTGCTCATAATAGTGAAAACAGCTCTCTTGCTTTTGTGATATTGCTTCATTTTATCCTATGTCATATAAAAAGATAGATCTCATACAAGTACATGGGCATTTATATTAATTTTGGGTATTTTTGAGTCAATCATTGATTTCGAACCCGGCACAACAGTAATAAAAGACATCACATTAGAAATAAGCTATTGATTGCATTTTAACAGTTTTACATCAAATCACATTAATGATATTAACAAATAAAGCAGACAATGCACTGGAAATCACTGTTGGGCAGTAGTGACGCTACTAGCTTAACTACATTTTACAGTAGCTTGTCAGTAGCTCAGTTACTTTTAAAACAGTGTAGCTTTTCCAGTAGCAAACTACTTTATCCAGCAAATAGCGGTGTAGCGGGACCCAAAAGCTACATTCCATTTTGGGTTGTGACGAGAACGAGCCTATAAGGAGTGAAGCAGAGCAGTGACGCTCAGCTCAATAATCCGCTCTATGCCAGCGTGCTTCACTCATGAGCCGCTCAGCGGTAAAACAACGTTTGCTCAAATCCCGCTCAGACATGACATTTCTCTGTACTGTAGCCTACTATACCTGTTGTAGCCACTGAACGATGTATTTTGTTTCATATTTGTGTTTAAATATTATAATGTTATTTTTAAATAACATCTAGGCTATATTGATTATGAAAAGTACAAAGAAGCGTAATATATGTCAAAGACTATAGGGTCAGAAATGATTTTGACCACTTCATTAAGTTTTGTTTTATAGAAAGAAATTTTGTTATGTATAAATTGTACCTTAAATTTAATCAATGTTTCATCAGCAAATTGCCTGGATTTAATAAATAAGAAGCAAATAGGCTACAGCAGACAACAATCAAAGAAGGCGCGATCACTTGCATTCCTCTTGAACACGTCTCATGAACAAACCGAAGCTCAGCAGGCTTCTTGCCTCACAGTCATGAGAAATATGTGTATAGAAAGCTTGAAATGTCCTCTTTTAAACGAAACAATTCAAAACGAAAAGAAATAGTCAAGCAATGCGCAGTGTTCACGCAAGCAGCTCATGATACTCAGAGCGGTTCAGAATGCTGCGCTCCATCACTGCATGTGCTGTGAGTTTAACATGCATCTTTAGACTAATCCTGACTCCTGAGTATTTCATTTAAGTTGCATGCATTATGTTATTGCACTGATGTTAAATTTGTAGCCATTTTGCACTTTGACAGCCGGTTTGAGATATAGGCTATATTTGAGTGTTGTGTGTATCAGATAGTGTACAAAATCTAATGATTCTGACAGTTTTTGCCACTGAAATGACTGGGGAAAAAGTGTTCCAATCAACATGAATTCACCCCATACTCTTTGAAGTCATAATTACATTGCATTATGTTGCTTGAAACCCCAAATAGCATTACATTCTTCATTAACAATTATTCAGTTATTTGTAACAATGTCATTGTAAAAAAAACATGAAACACCCTAACCCTAACCCTAACCCTAAAAACATGAAAAGTAGTTTCAATGTAGCTAGCTACTTATTGATAGTACCTTGTAGTGTAGCGAACTACTTTTTTAAAACGGTAGCTTGAATGTAACTTAACTACTTTAACTTACAAGTAGCTTGTAGCTTGTAAAGCTACAGTTTCAGAGTAGCTTGCCCAACACTGCTGGAAATATAGTGATATCCTGCAGTTGTGGTCTTGAGATAAAATCCCTTGTCCTCTTAGACTAAGACCGAGACAAGACAGAGTACAAATCCAGTCAAGACCAAAACAAGATGACCTTCAAAAAATGGTCTCAAGTACTACAACTCTTGCATTAAATACTTTATAGACTTTAGAACAATTAATATAAAACAATAGTGGATTTAACATCAAAACATCTAATGTGAAAATGAATCTATTTTACATGCAACCTTCTCCATTTAAATACGTTAGTCAGTTCAAGAATAATTTATGCAATTTTATATTATTTATTTGAAAGAATTAAAAGAGCAGCTTCATTTCTATCCTTGTATTGTTTAACTGCTAATTTAGAAAGTAATTATTAATAAGTATCAACTGTTATTATTGTTTTTAAGCTAGTTGTACTGCGTTGTACTATACAGCACCATCACTATCCTCTAACTAACCCATACATTTATGACAGGTCACAAATGTACGAGATTCTGACCTTCTTTATTAAATTGCTTGATTTTTAATTACCGTCCCCAAAGCGTAGAGTCAGACAGGCAGAAATGTTTCTGTCTCTGAATGAATATGTTATATAATCAGGATTGTTTTTCTATAAGCCTCATTTGCTGTTTGAGAGGAAAATGTTTTCTCCATTTATGAAAAGCTTTGCCATGTCTAGAGGGACTCTCTTGCCTGTGATTACTATCCTTGAAGCCTCAATTATTGCGAAAGGCCAGCGTTATCACTGCATTAGGAATTTTAATTTCCCCTCTGAAACTGCAGTTTATTGTATGAAGCGGTGCATTTAAAATGCCGATTTATCAGGCCAGAACACGAAAGACATGGAAAACGTCGCAGTTCAGCAGGATCAAATAGATCAAACACATCAAATAGACTGCATTTTGCTTCACAGCGATGTGCCGAGCATTTGGATTCAATAAAGAGTTCATGCTTAATATCACTGGATAGGGAATGGGAAGTATATATCTGTAGCTACAGCAGAATGAAAGTTACTCAAAACTCGCCGTCACAATGCTGGAGAGTTCTGGCTGTCTTCTTGCTGTATGGTGTGAAAAGATTCTGGTGATCTTCTGGTCTCGGGTTTCAAGTTTAGTGTGCATCTGTGGGATTTTTTCAGCAGGTGTAGATGGTACGTCTGATCAATTAGTAGAGCACTGTATAGTACGCACTGAAAACGCGGCATATGTGAAAGCTCAACAGCTCGTGCTGCTCCTGCATCGCATACGCACCGCATATGGAGTATGTGTGAAACGGGCGTAATATGTCATTGGTTAGGAGTTTTGAATTAATTTTGAATTAGTTTATAGTCATGTGCCTCAACAAGTAAAGTCATAACATAATGATACCTTTGCAAATTATTATCTAATGATTAATTAAAGCAGACAACTGGAAGTTGAAATGCATGGCTTCAACACATTAATTTACATTATTAGTTAATATAATATGTTATTAGAGAATTAACACATTATGACACATTTAACTAATAACAATTTATTGATTACTTAATCTATTAATCATATAGATTAATGCTGATGCAGTAATCATTAATAAATGGTTTAGTTCTTCATGAGTTATACATTAACTTGTGATTATCTGTGCATTAGTTAAGCATGAATTAATGCATATTAGTGCACCCGTATTATAAAGTGTTACCGATTTGCAAATTTTCAGACATATGATATGCACTTTTTGCATGCATATGATACAAACTATACACACCTGACCAATTCTACCCAACGGGTACATTTTGCATACCAGATGCATGTAAAATATACTTTTGCACATAAAGAGCATGCCAAATTAAAGCATGAACTTGTGCTATAGATACACAGTGGCAGGAGATCGTGTTGGCTAATGGTAAAAAGGTACATTAACACTTAAAGGGATAGTTCAACCAAAAATGGAAATTCTCTCATTATTTGCTTTTCCTCATGCCATCCCTAATAAATCCTTCAGATAAACACAAAGATTTTTAGTCCAGTGTCTGGGAGTCCATATAATGCCTTTGAATGGCTATCTGTAATGAAGTTCAAGCTCAGGGATGAAGCAGACAGGAACCGGTGAACGTTTAACATAATATAATAATAATAATTTAATAATAAAATAAACATAAACAATTAAATGAGAGTAAAGTGGCAGCCCCTCACAGATGACTGCTGCATAAACTAAAATGTTCAGACCTGGTCCTCTCGTCACTCCTCCTTTTTTCCCTCCGGAGCTCCTCCGTGGGACTCAAGACGGTAACAAGTCGCACACTGCCATCATGACGGTAATCCACACAACCCCAGTGGATAAATCAACGTCTTCTGATGGCAAACAATAGGTTTGTGCAAGAAAAACACAAATAGCTTGAACTTTATTAACTGTAAACCATTGCTTGTGGTCTACTGTAATAAGCATTCACAGGAGGAACATTGTGATCTGAGTGTACTGTGAAGCTCACAAGAGAAGTTGTTTCACTAATCAAAAGCGTGCAACCATTGTCATGAGGATCCAGCTTGTCTAGTAGTTTGTGTGTTCCTCCTTGTCTAATGGAGAACGGTTTCTCTGGAGCTCTCTAGAGGCCAGAGAGGACCGAGAAACTCAAAGGTTTAGGAGATGGCCTCAATATGTGACCTGCTTCTGGCCCGTGGCTTTCATCCCTCTTCCAGAAGCGGCTCTGGGTTCAGATGCAGTCAGTGAGCCAAGACCAGCGCAAGCAGAAAATATAGTGTGGAACAGGATGATCCCCAGCTCCTCATCATAGGCTGTTGTATGTATTATTCATGGTCTAAACTTCTTAAAATAAGATTGAGGAAAGGGGAGATTGTCTTTGTCTCTTAAGGCCCCAGTTTCCTCTCTGAAAAATGTCTCACAGGCCCAGTGGGTTTCATTCTGAAAGGCCTCTGTTAACCTTGTCTGACAGCCTCTCAAGTTTCATTGGCCGATTCTGGCCATGTTTTCAAGTCAACCGGATTGATTGTTGCGTAGCTATAGCTGTTTTCATGTTTTGTTTCATTTTATAGCACCACCAAGAAGCCAGTCACTGCATCCTATTTCACACAACTACAGACCGAGCTTATACATACCAAGTTTGGTAAAATTATCTCAATCCGTTTAAGAGGGATAGCCGTTTTAGTAAAATTGGCCACGGCCACTTCGTGCGTTTTGGGCCTCTAGGGCCTTGAGTCAAACAAGCCCAGTGGATTTCATTCCGATCGTCCTCCATTAACCTTGTCTGACAGCCACTCGAACTTCATTGGTCGGCGGCGGATGTATTTTTGAGATACGTGAATGTCCTCGTAGTTAATCGCAGCACCTTTTTCAAATCAATAGGACTGAATGTTTTGTAGCTATTTTCATGTTGTTGTTGTTTTTTTATAGCGCCACCAAGTGGCCAGTCGCCGCATCCTTTTCCACACGACCACAGACCGAGCTCATACATAAGTGTACCAAATTTGGTGAAATTATCTCATTCCATTCAAGAGGGATTGCCGTTTTAGTAAAAGTGGTCACGCCCACTTTGTACTTTTTGGCGTCCCTTCACGGATGTGAATTTAAATTTCAACTTTTTTTGATTATTATTGAAAATCAGACACCAGAGAATCTTTCTGCATTGGTTCGGTTCCAATCGGGCAAAAAACTTAAAACTAGTTCACAAAAGTAGATTTTTAGAAAAATTCAAAATGCATAAAAATTTTACATAACACACTTTAGCCTGCACTGAATGGTTTAGGAGTTATGAGCCATTACATAGTTTTGATCGCTGTAGCGCCCGTCAGGCCGATTGGGGTGAGCCTTGGTGACATTGTACATAGGGGGGTACTACCAGCCTTCAAAGTTTCAAATCTCTACGACTTATGGTTTTGTCTGCCCGATCACTTTTAGGGGGGAATGCTGATCCTTGGAAATCCTAAAAATTGCAATAGGGTTTCAGCGCTATACGATTGAACCACTAAAAAGTGCACTTAATTAACTGAAAAAACGAAGTGTGAAATGTTCATGTATTCAACTGTCACAGCTTTAATTATGTAACGGAGTGGGAGGGACTTCAGACTCTGATGTTGAATGAAAAAATAACCTTGTACACTATACGGTTGCACGTGTACTGTGTACACAACTGTAATACAACTATAGACTCCTTTTATTATTGTACTTCCCAAGTTTGAAAATGTTGATGGTGCATCTACTATATTTGTTATTATAAATATAGTGTGGAACAGGATGATCCCCAGCTCCTCATCATAGGCTGTTGTATGTATTATTCATGGGCTAAACTTCTTAAAATAAGATTGAGGAAAGGGGAGATTGTCTTTGTCTCTTAAGGCCCCAGTTTCCTCTCTGAAAAATGTCTCACAGGCCTCTAGGGCCGTGAGTCAAACAGACCCAGCAAGTTTCATTCCGATCGGCCTCCGTTAACTATAGCTGTGTCTCAAATGACACACTATACACTATGCACTTATACACTGTGTACTTGTGCACTATGTACTCAACCGTGTAGTGTGTGAACTTTACATTGGTTATTCAACATCGGAATCTGGTAGCCCCTCCCCCTCCACTACGTAATTAAATCTGCGACAGTTGAGTGCATGAAGTGTCCAACATTCCACACTTTTCCATTAATTTAGTGCATCATCCGGGTATTACTGGATTTTTCTTTTTGGAATTTTCAGTGTGAACACACTACTTACACTATTTATACTTAAAAACATTATAGAATAGTGCATAAGTATGTGAATTGGGACACACCTCTTGTCTGAGAGCTGCTCGAACTTCATTGGCCGACAGCGGCTGTGTTTTTCGAAATGCACAAATGCCCTCGTACACAATAATGCCACCTCAGAAAGACACTGCATGCCTGTTTTCAAGTCAACCGGATTGACTGTTGCGTAGCTGTTTTCATGTTTTTATTTTTTATTTTATAGCGCCATTAAGTGGCCAGTTGCCATGTCCTTTTTCACATGACCACAGACTGAGTCCATACACAGGTGAACCAAGTTTGGTGAAATGATCTGATTCCCTTCCGTGTCCACGCCCACTTTGAATGTTTTGATGACCCGTCACGGATGTGAATCTACATTTCAACTTTTTTTGATAGTTATTGACAATCAGACACCAGAGAATCTTTCTGCACTGGTTTGGTTCCGATCTGGTGAAAAACCTAAAACTAGTTCACAAAAGTATATTTTTAGAAAAATCCAAAATACGCAAAAATGTAATATAAGACAATAAACAGTTTAGTAGTTATAAGCCATTACATACTTTTGAACTTCATTGGCCGACGGCGGCCATGTTTTTCAAAATATATGAATGTCCTCTTAGACAATTGCAGCACCTTGGACAAAGACACTGCATGCCAGTTTTCAAGTCAATCGGACTGACTGCGTAGCTATAGCCGGTTTTATGTTTGTTTGTTTTTTTTTCATTTTATAGCGCCACCAAGTGGCCAGTCGCCGCATCTTTTTCTCACAACCACAGATCGAGCTCATACATAGATGTACCAAGTTTAGTGAAAATATCTCATTCTGTTCAAGAGGGATAGCCGTTTTAGTAAAAGTGACCATGCCCACTTCTATGTTTTGGCGTCCTGTCTGAGATGTCAATCTAAATTTCAGCTTTTTTTGTTAATTGTTGACAATCAGACACCAGAGAATCTTTCTGCATTGGTTTGGTTTAGACACTTGAGCCTGCAATGAACGGTTTAGGAGTTATGAGCAATTACATAATTTTGATCGCTGTAGCGTCACCATCCGGCCGATTGGGGCGAGCATTGGAGAATTTGTAGACAGGATTGTGTACTACAATCCCTCAAAGTCTCTATGATTTACAGTTTGGTCTGCCCGATCACTTTTAGGGGAGAATACTGATCCTTGGAAATTCTAACAATTACACGACAGCTTTGCTGGTGTGGATGCTTTAGTGTGCACTGCATAGAGTGCCACAATCATGCTGTTTTGACCTTTGCATACATGTAGCTATTTTGTACTAGTGACAACAAGTTGGTACATACCAATTTAAGGATTTGTGACAAGCCTAATGCATACTGTACGCAGTGAATATGCTCACTGCTGTGCTTTTCACCATAGCGTCAATACGCCTAAATGAGATGCAGCTCAAACCTCAAAGTCTCTGAGCGTCGCTCTCACATACACTCAAACAGACTTGTAAGTTACTGCATGATGAATTCGCTCTATTATAAGGTCTGCATATTATTATTGATCTGAAGAATTCAGATGACGTCCAGAATATAGAGTATAACATCTAATCTGTAATTGTCTGATTTTGTCATTTTAACTCTGTAACCGCTGCGGTTCTCCTAAAGGCCAGAAAGAAAATAGTCATTGATTTTTGTTTTCCCTCCTCGCACTCTCAAAGCGTGCCTTGGCAAGATTTCAGCCCTAACCATTCCCCGATATCTCGGATCGGTCTGATCACTGGGACATCCTGTTATTACATTTCTGTGTATTTGAGAGGCTTGAGTTACACTGGGGAATTGCTCATCAGTGGGAATATTGTCAGCGTTGGTCAAACACTTTAGATTAGGATCAATACTTCTGTCACCTTTGCTACAATCGGTCTCCAATTTTTCCCGAAACACTCTGCGGTTTGTCATGAGGTGCCCCACAATAATTACAGTGATCACATGTTCTCACATCTCAAGAAAGTGCTTGGTGATGGATGTCAACACCAAAGCCTTTTTTTCTCTTTTGATTCACCCTTTGCTACGTAGATAATTGGGATGGCATGGTTTCTTGTCACTGGATTTAAGGGATTATCTTCCATTCCAACAGCCGGCCTGAGAGCGACTGTAAGAGCAGGGAGGCTTATTAATGTGCTGATAAATATAATTAATCTCATATGAAGGTGTCACGGCCCTTCAGAATGCAATTATACTTGTAAGATCATTTATATTATTTGAGATATCTACACTATGAAAAATATGATCAATAAGTTATAACAACATATGTTTTTACATTGCTTTTACTCATCAAAATAAATTATTATAACTTATTTATTTAAGTTATAGTCAGTTTAATGTAATTTAAGTTGAAATTAATTAGAGTTGATTGCACGTATTAAGCATTTAAAGCTTTTATGTATTTTTTTCCCAATCTAATCATATGTGTTGATTGGCATGAAGTGATGAGAGAATCAAAAGGCTGAGAACGGCTCAACTTCATGCAAATGACCGGCAAAAAATGGCAGATCACAGCCAATCGCTGGATCTGAAGGCAAGCCAAACTTTTGACGTCTACCATAAGCATTTCAAAATCTACTTTTCATGTTGGCGTTTCTGCTAGATTCAGTGCTTAAAATATTAGTTCACCCAAAAATAACACTTCAGGCGTCATTTACTCAATATCTTAGATGCTTTTTTGATATAATAAAGTATATCTAAATGTATAGTTATAATGCCTTTTGAATGTCTGTTATGGGGACCAGGATTTGCACTTCTTAATCGGTTTTGTGTTACAAATTAATGACATAAATGGACAAAGGGAATGTCTTAATATTCAGTGGTAAGTTTATTGATCGCTTCCACATGATCAGCTGTCCAGTGGTTTTGTTTAAAACTCACTTACTGTGCTTCTAGCTTGTTCTCCTCTCCAGGGGTGTAAAAAGAACTGAGAAATTGTTCTTAAGTTCAACTTTTACTCCATTAAATATCTAAAACCCCTTGCCAAAAAAATACTTGAAAGTAAAAAAGTATCCACATTTAACTGCAAAAATAAGTACTAAACACTTTTCTTTGCTTTTTAATTGATTTCTGTAAACAAGAGATGCAAAAACATGTCAGAAATCACATTTTCTCATTATTCTGACTATGTAAGGAGATTTTTGTCCATTTCCAAAATCATGAAACCTCTTATAGGTCAAATGAGTAGCAGATTATACTGTGGTTTGGCATTTGACATTTTATTTTTAGGTATTGATATAATAACATAACTACTATATTTATAACATAGGTAATATAATTCCTTATAATACACCTTACATTTAGTTGTATGATCTAATGAAAATACTTGCGACACTGGGAAAGGTTCCAGCATCCCCACGATCCTACATGGGATACGCAGTTTAGAGGATGGATGGATGGATCTAGTAAACGTCTTTTAATACATTTACAGTAATAATACATTACACTACATACCTACTCATGACTACAAGTATTTAATAAATATAATGCATTATATTAGTTTTATGCCATGGGGTATTATATTATATTACACTCTTTAATAAATAGTTTAATTAGATCTGTCTATATAATCTTATTTTTTGACTCGTATATTCTGTAATAGAGAAATTTTAGTAACACTAATTTAGGGTTCAGTTCTCACTATTTGCTCATTATCATGCATATTACTAGGATATTAGCTGATTATTAGTACTTATAATGCACATAATGCCTTATTCTGCATGACCATATTCTACATCACTTAATTCTACCCAATACTGAAACAAAAACTACCTTACCAACTATTGATAAGCAGTAATTAGGAGTTTGCTGAGGCAAACGTCATGTGTTCCCCATACTAAAATGTTACCGACTGTACCATTAAGGAATGGATTAAACAAACATTTATGTGGTAGAAATAGGGTAACTGTGGAGCAGGAAGTATGAATGTCTGGGTTTGCTTTCGTGGAAGGAGTGATGCGAGGTAGAGATGAAGTCTGGAGAATCACTGGGGAATCCCTGACGTAAGACTCGGCGTTCCCCTCAGGTTTTGTGTGAAAATAGCACAGGCTGGTCAGGTGAGGAAACGTTCTCAAGAAGCCATCATTGTTCCCAATGGGGCAGAGAACTACATCCTCCTTCAGTCTCTGGGAGTCGGCAGGTGCTCCACGGAGACTGAATGGAAGGACTTTATACTGCCACTGACCGCCTGGCCTTTTTTTTTGCATCATCTAAAAGGGGATCCTGCCAAAAGCCCTTTGTTTCTCATGGCATGGGCTGTCAAAGCAGCTGGTGTCATCTGGCTTTCGGGCGTTGTTACAAAAACAGAAGGCGCCGTTGGATTTCAAAACTATGACTATGAAACTTGACCAAGAAAGTTCAAAAATATTAACTATGCATTGGTTTTACATCAGTATTTAAGGTAGAAATTTTAGTAAACAGTGTAAACAAACATTGTAAACCTGTCACTATACTACACAGATTCCCATCAACAACACAGAGTACACGAAAGTGGTCCCATGTTATAGTACCTTTGTGATGGAAAAGGTTTGCTGCCTTGGTTGTAATCGACTGTCGACATATATTGCGGACCGTCTGGGCCGGATCACACAGAACATGCTTTGACTGTTGCTCTCGTGTCTTTTGTAGCATCTCATGCATGACACGGCATTCTAAAAACATGGCACTCAATTAAAAGAAGTTCAACTTTCAAAGAGCTTGTTTTTCCCCCACTGACCCTCGTCTCACGTTTCAGCAAGAGTGAAGCATTCTGTGTAACATGCTCTTGTTTTTGTTTTTTTCAACAATTTCCTCAGCTTTGGAGGGTAACACACATTTGGTTTCCCTCACCGGCTCCTTGGAGACTGATTGGCTGTTGTCGCATTTATTTCTGATGTGGGATAGGTTCTGTTTATTGATTCCAATTTGATTCCAATAGGGTAAGTCAAACATTTAGATATCAAACATATTTATTCTGTGTCTTTGAGCAAAACAGTCTGTTGCAGCTGAAAACCATGAACAAACAACTAACTAATTAACTGGACTAACTAATATAAATAAAATAAAAAATATTAAAGGCAAGTATACAGTCAGTAATACAGTAAAAACAAATAAGCAAATTAGAAATAAATAACTGAACAAAATTCAGAAAATGAAATCAAATGTAAAATAACACTGCATAGTTTTCTTTTTATAAGTGAACTATAGATTAATCCTTATTAACATTACAAAAGTTATTTAGTCAAGATAAGCGAGTGACTTTTGTTGTTTGATTAACATTTAAACAGACAGGTTTATTAGGCTGCTGTCACTTTAAGAGTGAATGCACGAATCCAATATACTGATACATGTGTTTTCCCAGCTGTTTACGTTCATTTAAGACAAAACTGACTGTGTTTATGAGGATATTTTGACATCATTTTGCATGTGTTTGTCCATTCAAGATTCAAGAGTTTTATCTGTCACATACACAGTTATATACAGAATATACAACCGGCAGTGAAATGTAAACAGGTCCGCTCCATGGACAGTGCAAATTCACAGTTAAAAACACAAGGAGGAAATTATAATAGAAATAAAATTAAAAAAGTACTATCTATATACTATTACTATATACGGATGGTCACGTGATGTTAAGTGACTGAGTTCAGGAGTCTGATGGCCTGGGGGAAGAAGCTCCTCCTGAGTCTCTCAGTTTTGGCCATCAGGCTTCGGAAGCGCTTACCAGATGGCAGCAGCGTGAAATGAGGGTTTGCAGGGTGATTAGAGTCCTTGATGATCTTAGTAGCTCTACCTTTGCAGCGTTTGGTGTAGACGTCCTGCAGAGACGGGAGAGCTGACCCTGAGATACGCTCGGATAAGCGCACGACTCTTTGCAGGGCTTTGCAATTCAAGTGCAAGACGGCGCAAAAGAGTTTTCCTAGGTTTAAAACCACATTAAAGGTGTCATGAACTGGCTTTTTAAATTTTTTTATACTGTCGTCTGAGGTCAACTAATGATGTTTGTGTGGTTTTTACATTCAGAAACATCATAATGAATAAGTAATAGGCTATTTTCTACCCTGGTTTTGAGCCTCTCTCCTGAACGCTCGGTTTTGATGGGCGTGCCGCACTGAAGACTTGGAAGTAAACGCCCACGGCTATGATTGGATAAGATTTGCATATTTAATGAGGGATTGTTTTGAAAGCGGCAACCGGAATGATTCGCCCACATGGCTCGCAAAATGTCTTTATCAAACAAACACAATAATTTATCTCTCATCCACCCGCGATTGATTGGAATTTTTTTATTACTTGGCCCCCCGATCGGTGGATATAAGTGTGAACCGCACGTGCGCACGCCCTTCAAATATCAAGTCAAGAAAGTGAACAACGCACAACAAGAATTTATTTCACTATGTAAGATAACCTGTCGGCAGGCCGTTGATACGTTTTGGTAGCCCCTCTGGAAAACACACAGCTCCGGGACGTTGGGCTTTGCGAGCCCTGGCCCATACATGTCCGAGTCTGATCCCGAATCACAATGAACCAACAAATAAAGGATTCTCCAGCCTGTGACAGCGTGCTAAGGTATGTTCTGTTAGACATGAACACATAATCAATAGATACCAAACAATCTGTATCAATGGAATACTATCACATATAAATAAAACAAAACATTTTTACTCACATTAGTGTGTTGCTTCATTCATTCATGTAATCTCATCCTGTCTGCAAAACCCATCTCTTGTTTACAAACAAATCCATGATCAATGAACGAACAAACACACAATGTCTTCCCCATGTGAGCTGTATCTTTATTAAAAATAAAGTTCATCCATGCATTCATAATACTGGAATCCGAATTAAGCTTATGCGGCATGTTTATTGCTTAGAAGTTGGATCCGGTTTAGCTCTATGTAGGCCTATGACATGTCAGGCATGAGTCGGTGGGCGGGACTACAGAATTGTTAATCTTCTGTTTCACCACATGCTGATGTCACAGGGAAACACATTCTGAGATCGAGGTTTTGCTGGGTCTGGTGTCAATAAAAGCTTTTCTTTGACTAACAAGGACGTTTTCAGCTCTGAAACGTACAGGATATTCTTATATCACCATGATCTTTTATATATCAAAAGCTCAAGGGAAAGTTGATTTCTCAGTTCATCACCCCTTTAAAATACGCACACAGGAATTGATAAGCGGAATCGAAATTTTAATTTTATAACAAGTGTCCGGTTCCTGACCTTAAGCATCCAATGTAATTGATTTTCAATTTCCAAGCATAGTTGTTATTGACATAAATCTCGATATGATGTTGTTTATCACCCAGCCTTAGTTTAAATATACAATCATGTTGAATCTTAGCCCCCGAAAATGCAACGCATTAAAATGCAACTGTTAATGCTACTGTATGTATTCTCTCTCTTTATTCAATCAACATGCTTTTATTTGTTTCAAACACATTTGTCTTTACTTTAGTTCAATAGCAACACTTACTCCTTTAGTGCCGTCTGACTAGAAAAAGAAAAATCTCGAGATCATCGCCATCTTAAAAACAGCGGTAAGACTATGGTACTACTATGGTAATACTAGGCAACAAAGCACAACGGACAAATATATATCTGCACAAACATTTTACAGCGTGCAGCCAGATTCTTGCATTTATTTACAGTTTTTCAAAATGGGCTTTCTTAGGAGTTCAATGATAAAGGAGTTTTATCAAAAGGTCTGTGCTGGCAGAGATGAAAAGTACAGCATCTGCATTCATATGCACTAGTTTACCAACAGAACAAAACAGCCTGAAATACTAAGCAAGTCTGGAATTAAGGTGGATCATCACGTCAAATATGAATCTTAAAGCTGTTTACTTGCACTCGTAAATGAAAGCAAACAAGCGTGACAACTAGATGCATCAGCAGGTGTGCAGGCATCTGGTCAAATTCCCTCTGGGTCGCAAGTACATTACTTATTGAGATATGCATTATTCACTGGTGTGTGTGTGTGTGTGTGTGTGTGTGTGTGTGTGTGTGTGTGTGTGTGTGTGTGTGTGTGTGTGTGTTCTGAGGTTGGCACAACCCCTGCTATCAGCCTGGCAAACTGCTAAATTCATTGTGAGGAGGAGATCTGTTTTAGGAAGAACACCAGCAAAGTGAAAGTGTCATTGGCTTATTAAATCATGCAGCAACGGGCCGCTAGGATCAGACCACATCCACATTCGTGTTCATGTAAGGTGACAGAGTTTGAAAGCCACAGCTGCTGGAACAGAAGGAAATCATCATGATATCAGACATGAGAGGGCAGAGATGACAGGCAGACGTAGACCCTGCTGTACTGTATGAGTGTAGAAACAACCCTAATCCATACTGTTATACTCTATTCATGAAAGTTACAAGAGCCCAAGCCTCCCAATGTCCTTCCCAGCGAAGGTCCGAACAATCCCCAGACAGCAACATAAATGGCATGTCTGCCCAGATTCGGGCCACATCTGGAACGTGGATTGGCATACCGGATCTAGGCCGACACTATGTTGCTGTCTGGGTCATAACACTGTTTCAGAGTCCCGATGTTGTACGTCATGTTTACTGCAACCAACTAATGTCTGTGGCAGATGTTGGAGTTCGTGCAAACTTTTTCATTTAAACGCCAGCATTATTGAAGGATTAATTTCAACATACAGTATTTTTCATTGTGTATCATATTCCAGTGTTACATCGGCGTATGGCCCTTTCTCATGTGTTCTTTCTATTAGTGAATTATTTCTGCCATTTATACTACATTGTGGCCATACATTTATAATTAATTCCCTCATTTTACAAAATTGTATCCATGTTGCAATAATTAGTTCCCTTATTTTAGTTAAATCAAAATGATGGCATGGATGTGGCCACTATTTACTAAAATGTGGGAACAAATTCTCACGCTTTACTAAAACAATGAAATTAATATTTAATTTGTGGCCGGATTGGGACGCCCCTCCAAATCCCTGAGTTCAGGTGTTCAATCCCTTCATGGCCACAGGTGTATAAATCAAGCACTAGGCATGCAGACGCTTCTACACACATTTGTGAAAGAATGGGTCGCTCTCAGGAGCTCAGTGAACTCAAGCGTGGTACCGTGATAGGTTGCCACCTGTGCAATAGATTCAAGAGTTTTATTTGTCACATACACAGTTATATACAGAATATACAACCGGCAGTGAAATGTAAAGTGCAATAAGTCCATTCCTGAAGTTTCCTCACTGCTAAATATTCCACACTCAACTGTTAGTGGAATTATAACAAAGTGGAAGCAATTGGGAACAACAGCAACTCAGCCACGAAGTGTTAGGCCACGTAAAATCACAGAGTGGGGTCAGCACATGCTGACAGTTCAGTTCAAGAGTTTTATTTGTCACATACACAGTTATATACAGAATATACAACCGGCAGTGAAATGTAAACAGGTCCGCTCCATGGACAGTGCAAATTCACAGTTAAAAACACAAGGAGGAAATTATATAGAAATAGAATATATATATATAATATATATATATATATATATATATATATATATATATATATATATATATATATATATATATATATATGTAGAATTATAAATAATCAAGTCAAGAGAAAAAAAGGTAAAAATAAGAATAAAGTGGAATAAAATAATTGAAGTAGACTGTGCAGTGAGTAAACTGTAGACTTATAAATATGTGGTTAACAAATGTATAAAGAGTATAATGTGCAAACAGGTTTATAACAGGTTGCTACACAGTAACAACGAGAACAGAAAGCATACAGCAATGACAGTGTATCGATGTTTATCCTGAAGTGAAGTCACGTGATGTTAAGTGACTGAGTTCAGGAGTCTGATGGCCTGGGGAAGAAGCTCCTCCTGAGTCTCTCAGTTTTGGCCATCAGGCTTGGAAGCGCTACCAGATGGCAGCAGCGTGAAATGAGGGTTTGCAGGGTGATTAGAGTCCTTGATGATCTTAGTAGCTCTACCTTTGCAGCGTTTGGTGTAGACGTCCTGCAGAGACGGGAGAGCTGACCCTGAGATACGCTCGGATAAGCGCACGACTCTTTGCAGGGCTTTGCGGTCATGACTGGTGCTGTTCCCATACCACGCTGTGATGCACTGAGTTAATACACTTTCTATCGCCCCTAAATAGAAAGTTTTCAGGATAGCTGGTGAAACCCTGAATTTCCTCAGCTGGCGCAGGTGGTACAGTCTTTGCCTGGCTTTTTCACCTGTGTCTGAATGTGAGCAGTCCAGGTCAGGTCCTCTGAGATGTTTACTCCCAGGTACTTGAAGCTGCTCACTCTCTCTCTACTGGTGACCCACTGATCATGAGGGGGGAGTATGTCCGTTGCTGTCTCTTCCTGAAGTCCACAATCATTTCTTTGGTCTTGCCAACATTCAGAGAGAGACAGTTGTCCTGGCACCATGATGTTAGATGCTCCACCTCGTCCAAGTATGCCGTCTCATTGTTGTTGGAAATGAGGCCCAGGACAACAGTATCATCAGCAAATTTGATGATAGAGGTGGAGCTGTGTGTGGACAAACAGTCATGCGTGTAGAGAGAGTAAAGCAGGGGACTCAGGACACAGCCCTGTGGAGCTCCCACACTCAGGGTGATGGAGGTGGAGGTGAACTGGCCTATTCTCACCACTTGAGGCCTGCCAGTGAGGAAGTCCTCAATCCAGTGGCAGAGAGAAGGATTCAGGCCGAGATCCAGGAGTTTGGAGGTTAGTTTGATGGGAACTATGGTGTTAAAGGCTGAGCTATAGTCAATAAATAGCAGCCTTACGTAGTTCCCACTTTTGCTGTTGATGTGAGTGAGGGAGGAGTGGAGGACATGAGAGATTGCATCTTCAGTCGATCTATTGGGACGATAGGCAAACTGAAGAGGGTCCAAAGTGTCAGGAATGAAGGCGCAAATGGTGTTTTTAATGAGTCTCTCAAAGACCTTCATGACTATAGACGTGAGAGCCACTGGACGATAGTCATTTAGGCAAGAGGGTTTACTGTTCTTAGGGACAGGGATGATGGTGGATTTTTTGAAGGAGGTGGGGACCACAGATGTAGCGAGGGACTCATTAAAGATAGATGTAAACAACCCGGCGAGCTGATCAGCACAGGACCGTAGAACACGACCTGAAATACCATCCGGCCCGGCAGCTTTCCTGACGTCCACACGCTTGAGTGCTCTCCGAACTTCATCCTCTGAGACAGAGATCACGTGATTGTTGCTGCTCTGAGTAATTTCCTCTAACGCGCCACTTGGCGGAGTCGCGTTGCCGCGGTTACAGTCAAAGCGAGCGTAGAAAGAGTTTAACTCGTTCATGATCAACGGGTCAGCGTTCACCTCTGCAGAGGATTTAGATCCAAACGAGCAGATGGACCTCAGACCTTGCCACATGCGCCGCGAGTCGTTGAGTTGGAAATGAGACTCCACTCGGTCTTTATATCGGAGCTTTGCGGCTTTAACTGCACGCCGCAGAGCATAACAGGACGTTCTGTATTCAGTCATATTCCCTGAATGGAGACCAGCGTTGTAAGCAGCAGTGCGTGCGTTCACTGCCGCTCGGATTGAATTGTCCACCCACGGTTTCTGATTTGAGAAGGACGTTATTGTTATTGTTTGCGTGGCTTGCTCTGTAAGCGTGTTGATGAAGCAAAGCACCACGTCTGTGAACTCGTTTATGTCGGCTGAACTCGCTCGGAACATGTCCCAGTCAACATCATCCAGAGCTGCCTGAAGCGCGGTCACAGTGGGTCACAGTGCACAGAAGTCACCAACTTTCTGCAGAGTCAATAGCTACAGACCTCCAAACTTCTGTGGCCTTCGATGAGCTCAAGAACAGTGCATAGAGAGCTTCATGGAATGTGTTTCCATGGCCGAGCAGCTCATCCAAGCCTTACATCACCAAGTGCAATGCAAAGCGTGGGATGCAGTGGTGTAAAGCATGCCGCCACTGGACTCTAGAGCAGTGGAGACGTGTTCTCTGGAGTGACCAAACGCGCTTCTCTGTCTGCCAATCCCATGGACGAGTCTGGGTTTGGCGGTTGCCAGGAGAACGGGACTTGCCTGACTGTGCCAAGTGTAAAGTTTGGTGGAAGGGGGATTATGGGGTGGGGTTGTTTTTCAGGGGTTGGGATTAGCCCCTTAGTTCCAGTGAAAGGAACTCTTAATGTCTCTTCAGTATACCAAGACATTTTGGACAATTTCACGCTCCCAACTTTGTGGGAACAGTTTAGGGAGGGCCCCTTCCTGTCCCAACATGACTGCGCACCAGTGCACAAAGCGTCGGTCCATAAAGACATGGATGAGCGAGTTTGGTGTGGAGGAACTTGACTGGCCTGCACAGAGTCCTGACCTCATCCCGATAGAACACCTTTGGGATGAATTAGAGCGGAGACTGTGAGCACGGCCTTCTCGTCCAACATCAGTGCCTGACCTCACAAATGCGCTTCTAGAAGAATGGTCAAAAATTCCCATAAACACACTCCTAAACCTTGTGGAAAGCCTTCCCAGAAGAGTTGAAGCTGTTAGAGCGGCAAAGGGTGGGACAGCTCCATATTAAAACCTACGGATTAAGAATGGGATGGCATTAAAGTTCATGTGCATGTAAAGGCAGGCGTCCCAACACTTTGGGCAATATAGTGTCTGTAAATGTCTGCAAGTCCTGTGCAGGCCTCCATTCATTTCAGCTTGCCTCGATTTCACATGAGAAATTTGTACATCTCCTCCCTGTGGCTGAGATCATCTCTGAGCAGAACTTGAAGTGGAATTACACATTTGACAGACCTTTCATGTATAATATTGCACAGGAGACTGGCAATTATATTTTGGCAGTTCTGCTCCATTTAGAGAGGTCCAAAGCACTCATGAGTTTGACGTGTACTTATGTATTATACAGAGTGTGTCCTAGCTTATGTCCTTGCTGATGTGATCTACCCAAGTAGGACATGTTCCTGTAATGCATGTAATGTCTAAACAAGTAATAAGGCATGATAGAAGAGTTAGAAAAGTTGCAGGCTCCAACCCGATAAGGTGTGGTCCAGGAGCCGACTGTATTTTGGGAAATGTTTTATAGTTGCTGTGTCAGTGTGTTGTTCTGTTTTATTGCATGTGTTTGCTATCAAAAGATTATATGCATAGAGTTTCATCGCTCCAAAAATCTGTAAAATGAGTTTTCTGTTCAGTGTGCTAATTGGATGTGTGTTTTCATGTAGTGAGTTCCCTTTGGAATAATTGAATGAAAACAGCAATCCCACGAGACCGACTGTGGTGAAGCAATTGACAGCCTGTCGAGAAATCCAGGGCCGTGGGAAGCTTGTGAAAATCACAACAGACCGAGTTTGACATCTGTATTTTTGTTCTAACACTTCATTTGTGCCTTCACTATGACAACTCACTTTAAGAAGGCCTGTGCTATGAGTGTGTGTGTGTGTGTGTGTGTGTGTGTGTGTGTGTGTGTGTGTGTGTATTCCTACAGCCCTCGGAGTCATAATACTAATATCTGTATTTGTGTACAATATTTAAGGTACATATAAACAGTGCACATTCAGAATCTGCAATCGGATTGTTTTCCTCAATTGTAACATTTTTTTGTGCATTATTTCTCAAAGCATTATGTATTTAATGTAAGATGAGCTTAAAGTAATGTAAAGTCTAATACAATTTATAACCCTTAATATTGACAAACTATATATAATTTGAAAGCTTTGAAAGCTTACAAAAAGGTTTTCATATCTGATTCTAAAAATAAATGACAGTGGAGCACTAATTTATTAATTTGCAACAAGAATATTTTCATACTCATAAGGCATGTTCACGAAAACACGAAAAATCATGAAAGATTGGTAGAAACCTCAGTTTGTTTTCATGCCAAGAGTTCAAAAGATAACATCCATTTAATTCTTTCTGAAAAAAAGGACAGATTTTTTTTTTTTTAGAATAAAGAAAATTATTATGGATTCATCATTTGTTATGTGCCAGCCAGTTATAATGTGCATACGTGTTCTTGAGTTCAAATCACATACTGCCAAACTGCCCATACTACTTCTGAATAGGATGTCTACTTCATAAATTGTATGCAAATGATGGACATATGTGACCCTGGAGCACAAAATCTTCTGCATATCTGAACCCTCATAAGTGTCATGGGTATGTTTGTGGTGTGTGTGTGTGTTGTAGATCATCTTCTGCATATCTGAACCCTCTGATGATCCACAGCTCAGTGTGTGTGTGTGTGTGTGTGTGTGTGTGTGTGTGTTGTGAGTGTGAGTGTGAGTGTGTGTGTGTGTGTGTGTGTGTGTGTGTGTGTTGTTCCCTGATGATCCATGGCTCAGTGTGTGTGTGTGTGTGTGTGAGTGTGAGTGTGTGTGTGTGTGTGTGTGTGTGTGTGTGTGTGTGTGTGTGTGTGTGTGTGTGTGTGTGTGTGTGTGTGTGTGTGTGTGTGTGTGTGTGTGTGTGTGTGTGTGTGTGTGTGTGTGTGTGTGTGTGTGTGTGTGTGTGTGTGTGTGTGTGTGAGTGTGTGTGTGTGTGTGTGTGTGAGTGAGTGTGTGTGTGTGTGTGTGTGTGTGTGTGTGTGTGTGTGTGTGTGTGTGTGAGTGAGTGTGTGTGTGTGTGTGTGTGTGTGTGTGTGTGTGTGTGTGAGAGTGAGTGTGTGTGTGTGTGTGTGTGAGTGTGTGTGTGTGAGTGTGTGTGTGTGTGTGTGTGTGTGTGTGTGTGATGGTTGTTCTTGAGTCTCTTGTTTGTCCTGAGCAGTTAAACTGCCCAATGTTCTTCAGAAAAATCCTCCAGGTCCTGCAAACTCTTCAGTTTCCAGCATCTTCTGCATATCTGAACCCTCTCCAGCAGCGAGTGTGTGATTCTGAGATCTGAGGACGATTGAGGGACTCAAACACAACTATTAAAAAAGCTTCACACATTCACTGACGCTCCAGAAGGAGACACGACGCATTCAGAGCCGGGGTGAACACTTTTGGAAAATTGAACTTGATGTCTTCCTGGAAACATGTGAGTATCTTCTGTTGCTTCTAAAGGGAAGTACTACATGAAAAAACCCTGACATTTAAACAAAATAAGAAAAATGTACACATCTTCATCCTGTGCAAAAGTGTTCACCCCGGCTCGTGTCAGTGAATGTGTGAATCTTTTGTAATAGTTGTGTTTGAGTCCCTCAATCGTCCTCAGATCTCAGAATCACACACTCGCTGCATACAGTAACTTTTAAACGGGTCATTTGAATATATTCAGTTATTTTTCTGTCTTGTGGACTTTATACAAACATCTGTGATGTAAAATATATTCTTCAGGACAGCACTAAATAAAAAAATAACATGCATTTTGAATGATCCCTCTTATTTAGTTAAACATTCACATTTTTGCAGATTCTGCAAGAGGTGTGTAAACATTTGAGCACAACTCTATGTTTTATATAAAGTCTTCTTCAGGCTGTCTGCGCCGCTACGCGTGGGTTGCTTTTTCCCATGTCTTTTAAATTTCATATTATGAAATAGCCAGTAAAATAATGGCTTTTTAATAATTTTGAAGAAGAGTGGCTTGGATTTTCTTTTTTATCGCTTCATGAAATATGGTTATAAGCTGTAAAATATAATGGCACCAATTCACCATCCCATAATACCTGAAACATTGTCACCATATTTTTACGTTGAATTTCTTGCAATGAACTGAACTTTATTTAAATTTTACAGTAAATACACCAATCAGGCATAACATTATGACCTATTATTGTGTTGGTCCCCCTTTTGCTGCCAAAACAACCCTGACTCCACTAGACCCCTGAAGGTCACACTGCCTCCGCCGGTTCGCCTTCTTCCCATAGTGCATCCTGGTGCCATGTGTTCCCCAGGGAAGTCACGCACACGCACCCGGCCATCCATGTGATGTAAAAGAACATGTGATTCATCAGACCAGGCCACCTTCTTCCGTTGCTCCGTGGTCCAGTTCTGATGCTCACGTGCCACAGTTGGTGCTTTCGGCGGTGGACAGGGGTCAGCATGGGCACCCTGACTGGTCAGCGGCTATGCCGCCCCATACACAACAAACTGAGATGCTCTGTGTATTCTGACACCTTTCTATCAGAACCAGCACTAACTTCTTGAGCAGTTTGAGCTCCAGTAGCTCGTCTGTTTGATCGGACCACACGGGCCAGCCTTCGCTCCCCACGTGCATCAATGAGCCTTGGCCGCCCATGACCCTGTGGCCGGTTCTCCACTGTTCCTTCCTTGGAGCACTTTTGATAGATCCTGACCACTGCAGACCGGGAACACCCCACAAGAGCTGCAGTTTTGGAGATGCTCTGACCCAGTCGTCTAGCCATCAAATTCGCTCAAATCCTTACGCCCATTTTTCCTGCTTCTAACACATCAACTTTGAGGACAAAATGTTCACTTGCTGCCTAATATATCCCACCCACTAACAGGAGCCGTGATGAAGAGATCATCAGTGCTATTCACTTCACCTGTCAGTGAATAAGTCAGTCATAATGTTATGCCTGATCAGTGTATATTGGCTGCTTATTAGTACCAATAAAGAACATATCAATGCCTTATTCCTGCATAGAGTTTACCTCAATAATCTCCTAATTATGCTTATTGATAGTAAGTAAGGTAGTTGTTGTACATGAATTATGATCTTAATTTGTGTTTAACCTTTTGCAAGGCCATGTTACCAGAAGAATAGTCATACTCCCTTAATAACTCTTAATAAATGTGGTCTATTCTTATGTAGCAAACTGCCATGAAAGACATCTGCAGTGACGGTTACTTTACAGACGTATGTTTCCATCAGTAGGTCTTGACGTCCTTGGCTTTTTTTGTCTGGTCATTATATCTCAACAATGGCAGTATGTAGTGAAGTCCTTTAGCAGCTATCTGTAATGTTGCTTTCTAAGGGTGTGTGTGTGTGTGTGTGTGTGTGTGTGTGTGTGTTCGCTCAGATTCTTTCATTCCAGCCTAATGGAAGTGTTGAGAATGAGATACTTTTGTCTGGGTTTTAATTAAGAGTTCAGTCAATGGAGCCCAACTTCCCTCATTGTGTTCAGATTAGCCAGCCGACTGATGATGAGGATTGTGGGAGATGAAGCTGGCTCCAGGGGAAACATGTGTTCATATTATCAGTCAAAGCACATTTTCCCCTCTGTCTCTCTGGGTAATGGAGCACTCTTTGTGGCGAGATATTAATTGAAGGAAAGGAAGGAGCTAAAAAAAGACAAAAAAAAAAAAATGGGAGGCATTGGCATAACATTTGCACAATGCATAAATTCAGACATGGGACAGCGTCCTCATCCTGAGTTTAGGCACGGAGGATAGAAAACCAGCTTGTGAGTACCAGTGGATATTTTAACTCTTTCGACGCATTTTGATCATTTTCACAAAACTTTAATGGCCCACAGAATATTTTGTTGTATGAATATCTGAACATGCAATATTATTTTTTTCTTCTTCTTTACCTGTGTTTTGAGCTGGAGATTCTGTACTCTTACAGAAGAATCGTAACAGTGCCCCCCTACCGTATTACAGTGAAAACATGGATTGCCGGGAAAACTCCCTCAATGGCAGGGAAAGAGTTAATAGCTTTAGAGCTCAGCTTGGAAACATGTCATCCCATCAGACAAGGCGTAGCTAAAAGAGAGTCTTTCAGCGTTATAATGTTCACCTGACAGAGGGAAATGGAGCCATTGGGATGAAATGACTTGAAGATGGGGTAACTGTGAAATATCGTTTCATACTTCCCTGAGGAGTACAGCGTTTGAGCTCTTTGCTTAGGGAAATACCCCAAAATGAAGAATTTGACAGATTATTCACCCTGTATGCTGGTGGTTTTCACACACACAGTGACATTTCTTCATCAGCCAATGAGCACATTCACAGGTAGTCCCTTAAATTAAACAGTGAACTACATCACATGATATATATATATATATATATATATATATATATATATATATATATATATATATATATATATATATATATATATATATATATATATATATATATATACACTCACCTGTCAGGATTATTAGGAACACCATACTAATACTGTGTTTGACCCCTTTCGCCTTCAGAACTGCCTTAATTCTACGTGGCATTGATTCAACAAGGTGCTGAAAGCATTCTTTAGAAATGTTGGCCCATATTGATAGGATAGCATCTTGCAGTTGATGGAGATTTGTGGGATGCACATCCAGGGCACGGCTCCGTTCCACCACATCCCAAAGATGCTCTATTGGGTTGAGATCTGGTGACTGTGGGGGCCATTTTAGTACAGTGAACTCATTGTCATGTTCAAGAAACCAATTTGAAATGATTGGAGCTTTGTGACATGGTGCATTATCCTGCTGGAAGTAGCCATCAGAGAATGGGTACATGGTGGTCATAAAGGGATGGACATGGTCAGAAACAATGCTCAGGTAGGCCGTGGCATTTAAACGATGCCCAATTGGCACTAAGGGGCCTAAAGTGTGCCAAGAAAACATCCCCCACACCATTACACCACCACCACCAGCCTGCACAGTGGTAACAAGGCATGATGGATCCATGTTCTCATTCTGTTTACGCCAAATTCTGACTCTACCATCTGAATGTCTCAACAGAAATCGAGACTCATCAGACCAGGCAACATTTTTCCAGTCTTCAACTGTCCAATTTTGGTGAGTTCATGCAAATTGTAACCTCTTTTTCCTATTTGTAGTGGAGATGAGTGGTACCCAGTGGGGTCTTCTGCTGTTGTAGCCCATCCGCCTCAAGGTTGTGCGTGTTGTGGCTTCACAAATGCTTTGCTGCATACCTCGGTTGTAGTGAGTGGTTATTTCAGTCAAAGTTGCTCTTCTATCAGCTTGAATCAGTCGGCCCATTCTCCTCTGACCTCTAGCATCAACAAGGCATTTTCACCCACAGGACTGCCGCATACTGGATGTTTTTCCCTTTTCACACCATTCTTTGTAAACCCTAGAATTGGTTGTGTGTGAAAATCCCAGTAACTGAGCAGATTGTGAAATACTCAGACCGGCCCGTCTGGCACCAACAACCATGCCACACTCAAAATTGCTTAAATCACCTTTCTTTCCCATTCTGACATTCAGTTTGGAGTTCAGGAGATTGTCTTGACCAGGACCACACCCCTAAATGCATTGAAGCAACTGCCATGTGATTGGTTGATTAGATAATTGCATTAATGAGAAATTGAACAGGTGTTCCTAATAATTCTTTAGGTGAGTGTATGTATGCATATATATATATATATATATATATATATATATATATATATATATATATATATATATATATATATATATATATATATATATATATATATATATATTTATGCGCTGCAGTGACTTGATGATTTTACCAATCAGCGATTGGCTCTGTTATTTAGAAGGCGGGACTAATTCCACCATATAGGGAATTATTATATACCCAACGCCAGGCGTGACTCAAGTGTGTTCTGCTAGTTTCAGCCTGACGCAGTTCTCATGTTCACGTCCAGCTCCACGGTGTTTAAATATCAAACGCACTGGCGCATCTGTTCATCCATGGGCGTCTGGTCTGAACACCAGGTGTGTTCAGGAGCATTATTGGAGCGTTGCTATTGTGAGGAACTGAAAACCACTGACCAACACAAACCTGCTCTAAAGTCAATAGTGCAGTGTTTATTGTGTTATTTAAAGGGTGTGTTAGTAATATGAGCCTATAGGTGGAGCACAATGCACACACACTGATTATTACACACACAGGGATGCACAGCAGCACACACATGCCAAATATGAAAAATAAAAGGATTCCTCTCTGGAGAAGTGTTCAGTCTTTCCACTCATATGTAAATAGTGAATCCACTCATTGTGCGAGCACAACTGGCTTTTAAAGGGAAAGGGAGATGAGCCTCTGATTGATTTATTGCACGTTATGCCCAAAACACACCCATGACTCATTAAGAGACAAGGGACAACCCTTTTGGACCATGCGCCTGTCATGCCAACCATTTTTCCTGTCGTTAAACTAGCAAAAGTGGATTCAGACACCCCCTAAGAGCACCTGCGCCGTGAGCTCAGATCATTAAAATAGGGCCCATAGAGTGCAATAGTGCTTGTCCATTTTTTCAGCGGCGTTGGATTTAGAAGTGTTTTATCCATTAATTTCTCCCATAGGGATTTAAAAAAGTCTTTGGTAAAGCATTATTAACCATGAACCAAACCAACCAGAGGAGAATCATAAAACTACAAACTTCAACTGGAAGCAAAAAAGTATTTGAAAATCAGACAAAAAGACTGTGAACTTAACGGCTTTAGTTAGGGAAAGAACTACAATCCTATAAAGCATTGTAAACAGCATTTTTTCTTTCTTTTTTTTCAGTTTATTTTAAAATATGCATATATATTGAAATTAAGTATTTTGGGAGTGTAGGGAAATACTCCATTTTGTCATTCAGAGTGCTTCATTGAAGTGGGCGGGGCTAAAGAGACTCTTTTCTTGTTTCACCTCTCTGATTGGTGTATTTTTTGTGCAGCATCATGGGTAATGTAGTTTTTCACCACAAATTATGCTGTTAAACACAATTAGTTTTAAAAGTAAGTTGAAATAATGTGGGCAGACAGCTTCAACAGAAGCAAATAGCCTCGATTAACAATATCATAGCTCACAGCAGGGCTGTCTTTACAGATTCATAAGTTATTGTTAAAAATCAATTTTCCTGTTGAGAAAATGAATAGAGTTTCTACTTCTGGAACTGACTGTTACACTCTGTTGCGCTTTGCTCTCTCTCTCGTTCATGAGTAATGTGACTGTGCTGGCTATGTATGTCTTAAGTCTTTGTTGATACAAAGCTGTGGTATGACTTCAGAATACTGATATTATTGTGCACTACTCATCACCAGGAAAACTGTCAAGCTGTGTCTTTTTCTTATTGAATATTTTGCTTCAAACTCTGAAATACGTCCCATTATGGAGCAGGTAAAATGGGTTGTTAAGGCTGTTGTTCTCCATCAGGCAAATATCCCGTTAAAAACAACAATATTTCGGCTTTGAATGTCTTCCATTAATTCATGACTGTGCTTGTATCGACATGTCTGTGAGGATTTGTCCAACGCTGAGGGACACTTTTGACCCAGATATAATAATGAATGAGACTCAATTGTTGAGAGCTTCAGCCATGCGTGAATGCTGATTTATTAATTAGATCGTTCATTAGTTCTGCTCCCCAGTTGGTGACTTTCACTCACCCCGTTTACCTGAACGAGTCTGGCGCTGTTAATCAGCCTGGAACCCCCTCGAGGACAGAGATCGACTACTGTTGTGAAGAGTGTCTCAGATAAATGGCCGTTTATGTGGAATATTGAAATGAGGCTGCTTGTTCTGAGGAGTCTCTCACCTTGACTTGTGGAACTTGTGGAATTGCATCTCCTGATGTTATTGCTTTTTCCGCATACTCTATGTGTTATAACTGTACCATATTGAAAAGTGGTTCCTATGGGGTGAATGGGAAAGCAAGAGTCTATGACTCGATAGCAGAAGAAAAACAGTGCTGCTATTGATAATGATGATAAAAGACGATATTTGCTGAGAGAAACAATGATTTTGATATTGCTGTTTGGTTTCCTTAAAAGGTTAACTCACCCAAAAAGAAAATTCTCTCATCATTTACTCACCCTCATGTCGTTCCATCTTGAAACACTCTGTAAACCCTAACGCTTTCGAAATAATGGATTGGTTTGAGTAGAGCCAACTCAAATTCAACAAATTAGTTCAAACTAATAATTTTTTTTATGAGTATTTAGAACTTTCTTTTTCTTTTGAGTTCTCAATTTACATTTTGAGTAATCTGAATTGATTCATTGTTTTGAGTTTTGTGAACTTGTTTCTTTTAATTTAGACTAACTTAAATTTAACTGAAACTGGGCTGGGATTTATATTTCCCAGCATGCTTTGCCCATGGCACTCGAAAGGAGAATAAATGCTTAAACTAAGTGTTATATTATGTTTGTTTTTTTGTAAGATTAATGTTAAGTGAGATTTAGTAGTGTTTAATGTTTTGCTATGCTAGTTTAGAAGAGTTTCTGTTATGTTGGGTTTTGGGGTTACCATCATGGTGATTCAACAAGTGCTATGTTAAACTTAGCTAATAGCTAATGCTATCAAAGCATTGTGTTACCAATTAGCATGGTAGCACTCATTGAATTAGCTAGTTAAAACTAGCCAAGTTTCCACTGCTAAATGTATTCAGTCATTTTAAGTTAAATGTATGAATTAGCTTACTCAAATATTTAAGTTAAGAGCGGTTCAAATGTATGATAACAAAATACAAATCTGCAAATTCTGCTTACTTAAACTTTAATTTTCCAAATAAATAAAATCCATTCGGGTTTACAGTGTAGAATTGAAGATCTGAGAGTCTATTCAACCAAAACTCTGATGCTTCCAAGCGTTCATAAAGAGAATTGAACGGTTTAATCCAAGTCTTCTGAAGAGACACGATTTATATGATGAACAGATTTAATTTAGGCTTGTATTCACATATAAACATTGATCAGTGAACGCACTCAAATTTGGTAAGCAGAAGCTCAAGCATGAGGACCATTGATGTTCATTCTCTCTCCTCAAGCAAGTATGATTGAGCGTCTGTTTATGTTTGGCTTTTAATAGAGGAGCAGAAATCTCTCAGATTTAATTTATAACATCTTGATTTGTGTTTCAAGATTAACAAAGTCTCATGTGTTTGGAATGGCATGAGGGTGAGTAAATGATGAGAGAATTTTAATATTAAGGGTACATTTATCATACACACATACGGGACTTTAAAGGGGACCCATTTTGCAAAATTTCACTTTTACATGGTGTTTGAACATAAATGTGTGTTGGCAGTGTGTTACACAACCACACTATAGTGGTAAAAATCCACCCAGTGCTTTTTTATTAATCCTCATAAATCATAAGCAGTGTCTCAGAACAACGTTCGCAGCTTCTGGGCAAAGTGACATCACATTGCATAGGCCAAGCCCACAAGTGTTGGCGGACACTGCCATTTCAGCATAGACCCCGCCCACGACTGCTGACAGACTCCACCCTATTAGTATAGCCCCGCCCCTTAATGAGCTTTACACAGTCTACCGTTGTTTCGATGCCACAGGTTTACGTTTGTTTATGTCTGAGCAAATAATTTTACTCCAGACTGGTTAGTGAATGAGGGGCAAAGGCAGGCTTTGATAAAAAGTTGTTACTCAAGGATGGATCAGATTACCAGCTGTAAATGATCCAGCTTACAGTGTCCGGAGTGATACCGGTCACTGCAGTAATGAAAGGGAGAGCACGCACTTTATTACAGAGTTGTTTTACGGATTTAAAGTTTACCACTTGTCAGTAAATTCATCAGTCCACTTTAACCACATTTCAAAGACAATAGAAGAAATTATGAAATTCTATATAAAATTGTACTTAAGTTTAACTTATTGCATTTAAACTATAATACATTTAATTTGCAAATAACATGCAAATTATTATATCATTCAAAACATACACTGAGTTTTACATTTTAAAGCATTTTCACAGTAAATACTGCTTTTGAAGGTACATATACTACTTCTTTTTCACAAGGACATCGTGTCATTCCACTTGCTCATATTTCGGCTGGTGATCTCAGCAGAGATGCATTATGACTGATGATTTGAGTGTTTTCCTGTCCACAGAAGGAGCCAGTGTATCCAGCAGCTGTAGTTAGTCCATTCAAAGCCCAGAGGCCTCCAAAGGCTAAAGGCTGCAAGCTATTGATTGAGCCCTGAAGCGCTGAAGTGCACATACAGTGTCTACAGAAGCACACACTGATGCTACCAATGCAATCACGCTCTTAATCCATTTAGTGCTCGACAGCCGTGCAGTTGTTTCCCCCGTACAAACTCCCGTGTCAGGTGACAGTTCTGGGGTCAGGAAAATGCCGGGTGAGTCTACCTCTGTGTTTATTTGTGGATTGCACAGAGGTTATTGTCCAGTTGTGTGATGCCAGAGAAAAGGGTTCACCTTGGTGTTGCTCAGGTGCAGATGAGACGAGACGAGACAAGACCATTCACATTTGGTATATATTACACACTTTTGCAAATGCTGTGTTTTAGTCTTAAATGCCATGGCTGACAGGACAGGATAATTGCAACCACTAGTTGAGACCTAAATATATGCAGCGCGTGTGACATTTATCCACAGGGATTAGCCGTATTGCTTATAACCTTATAAATGTACAGAAACTTGAGTGTTTGACTGTCAAAGGCCAGATTCTCTCACTAATATACAGACACTGAAGAGTTTCTTTTCCAACTTCAAGAGGATTCGTTTTCAGTAGTATGTTTCATGCTTTGAAAACAGCGATTATCACAGGAAAAGCCTTTTGATCATGTTTCCGTCACTGTAAAGAAAGTGACATCAAAATGAACTGGTTTATTCAAAAATATGATTTAAACGTCAACCTGACTACATTAGGTTACACTAATGGTAGAATCAGGTCCTCGAGCACAAGATGTGTCCCTACATGTTTTAAAGAAAGTTTTTTGGATTTATTACCTCTACCTCTGTCTCAGTGAAGCACACGGGGGTTCGAGTTTATCTTTTCAGTGTGCATTCAGATACACATGTAGACATTGTAAAATCCTTAGTTTTTTTTTGGTAAAGTCTAGTGTTAATTCTGAGAATTTTTTTTTTTTTGTGTATTGAAGCATTCCCACATTTAATTCATATGGGGTCATATTGACCCGTGAGGGACTGATTTGTTACTTTTTTTTATTTCAATCACATAAACTCCTCGGATCCAGTCATTTTTTTGTGTGTATTCGTGGTTCAAGTGCAACCTAAGTCCACTCCGATAAACACTCAATTTTTAAATTTGTTAAAAAAAAATATTTCTGGTCAAAATGACCCGAGGGACAGATAAGGGTTAACCTTCATCTGCCCCTTGCACAAATCAGTCCCTCACAGGCCCTAAAATTATACTTTTTTTTTCCAGAAAGCTTATGTCATTTAATTTTTATAATATTTTTTCTATTTTTTTTTTTTTGTAGATTTTTAATTGTATTTTTTTACATTTTATTTACCTTTAAATTACTAGATTTTATCAATAAATAATATAATTTAAGCATATTCTTCACATTCTCTCAACTTAAATTCAAAATAATTCAACATTTCATGCATAAACCTGTTAATTCAGTTCAGAATATCCCACATTGGATATTTGTCGACCTCTTTTGAAAAAAAAAAATATATATATATATATATATATAACATGATATTTCATGACTCTTGCTTTATAGCTCTATATTGAAAAATGAGACATTCAGTTATCAAGGTGTCTAGTTTTTTGTCTTCTCATAAACTGATGTATTGAATAGTCAGTGTATGAATTAGTGGATTTGCATAATTATAATTGAGCTGCTGTGTGAGTATGAACTGGGTTTATGTGGTTTTTGTGCAATAAATTCACCATAAATGACCTCTACGGACACACTGCAGCGCTGTAACAAAATAAGAACAAATAATCGCAAGAAGACATGAAAGAGAAACCAATTCAGTATTCGCGTGCTATCAGACGCGGCTTTCTAGCGAGTATCGAATTGAGCTCTCTTTCTCATCTTCTTGTGCTTGAATATTTACATTGGCAAGGCTTAAAAACATGCAAATGATAAATGTTCAGGACACTGACTGTTCTGTCAACTCTTGGCCATCGGGCAGTCCTTATTGTCAAGCTCTCAGATCTAGCGCGTCAGTTCAAAAAGCCTCTCACTTTCTCTCAAGTCGAATTCACGTGTATAAGATAAAGCGACAGAGGGCGCTCTCATCCAAGTGACAGTGCGTAAAGCTCAGCAGGCAATGAAACTATACCTGCACTAAACTTTTTTGCCTCCAACTGAATCACATATGAAGGAAATCGTACATTTTACTAGCCACTGGCTAATTAAAGACATTTTTAGTCGCAAGTGATTTACTCGCATTGTAGAGGGTTGGATCATATGTGTCCATAAATTATATGCTGCATAACTATAGACATGGAAGTATATCACTGATCAGTTATTGATATTCATGGCATTATCTTCACCGGCCTCACGTAAGGCTGCTGAAATACTCAGGAACAGAAGAGCTTCTGCTGATTACACTGTGAAATCTGCTGTTTGGTTAGATAACACATTCCCATGAAGTCTCCATTAGACATGCAAAACGCCAATGAATTTTTCTTTCTTGGTAGAAGAGATATGCAAATAGAAATGAGTTGAAGGTCAGCAGACACAGGGCCTGAAGTGCCAGAGAAATCAGATGAGCCTGTGATCTCTTGTTCTGGATGGTCTAAAGGCCACTGGGCAGCAGCAGCAGGACAGAGAGATGAAGACAAACGAATCTGACGGAAGCTAATAGAGCGTTGAATCCGTCACTGCAGTTTTCAGTGGTTCAGTGTTTCAAACCACCAGAGGTCTGTCAACAAGCCACGGTACTGTGTACTCAGCCTAGTGATCGTTACAACTGAGTATATACAGTGAATCTGAGCATACTATCTTAACACTAAGATATATACACAGGACAGTTTACTGATTGCAAATAAATGAGCTGAAATTAAAGGGGTCATGAACTGAATTATTTTATTGTTTATAATGTTTCCTGGGGTGCACTTATAATTTTATTATGATTTTGACATCAAAAATTGTCATCATTTAGAAATAAAAGGCATTTTTCCAACCCTGAACACTCTGTTTGAAGGGGCGTGTCTGATGATGCCCACTGCTGTGATTGGCTGCTGTGAGACTTTAGTGTAAACGCCCACTGCTGTGATTGGCTGCTGTGAGACTTTAGTGCAAACACCCACTGCTGTGATTGGCTGAGACTTCAGTGTAAACACCCACTGATGTGATTGGCTGCTGTGAGACTTCAGTGTTAACGCCCACTGATGTGATTGGCTGCTTTGAGACTTCAGTGTTAACGCCCACTGATGTGATTGGCTGCTGTGAGACTTCAGTGTAAACGCCCACTGATGTGATTGGCTGCTTTGAGACTTCAGTGTTAACGCCCACTGATGTGATTGGCTGCTGTGAGACTTCAGTGTAAACGCCCACTGATGTGATTGGCTGCTTTGAGACTTCAGTGTAAACGCCCACTGTTGTGATTGGCTGCTATGAGAATTCAGTGTAGTGTTATTTTTAGTTCAGTGATCCTGCATCACTCTTCTCTCCTCGTCATCTCACTAACACACCAGTGGGCGGGTCCAAAGTTGATGAAGTAGGTGTTGATCTTCTTCTGCAGAGGTGCTCTTTCACCTTCTATTATAGGCTCATTCCATGAGTCGTTCTCTAAAATCTGTTAGTTTCAACTAAAAACATAAAACTTTTTATGCATTTTGAATGTTCATTTACACAACAATGGAGTTTTCGGAAAACGCAAACTTTTGAAAATGGGTTTCATAGTACAAGTTTTTGAAAACAGTCTCCATGTAAACATGCGTATTATATGTTTAGTCTAGAGTGTTTCATCCCCATCTACTGGCCTGGCAGCAGAATACAGCATTTTAGTCGTTTCCTCGGATCCTTGTGAATGGGGATTGTTTTGACAATGTTGTCATCTGTACATGAAAAGAAAAAAAAAACTTTTCTGTTTTAAGCATATCGTTGTTGTGTAAACGTACCCTAAATCCTTTTAGCTGGCTCCTCCCACTACTAGGCAGTGTCATGTTTCATATTTCAAAATGTACTGAACATTTTTTAATTAAATCTTTTTCTAATCTTGACAAAATACATATCGTTGGAGAGCTCCAAGACTCAGTATTCCACATTTAGGGACTGTTTTGTGATAGAAATGATATAGTATTGCAAAACATGGAGGAAGCAACATAATATAAATTTGCAGAAATGTCGCCACCGGTAAGTTTCTCCAATGAGCTTGGGTTACTAATAACAGTGTATCCAAAATGTGTTACTGGATTGAATCAAGTAAACACAAAATTGAATCTGAAACACTGGTCAGAGTTAGAGAGAACAATGCTCCTGGAAAACAACTGTTTATGCAGTAATGCAATTCAATACAAGTCATGGTCTAATTTGATTATTCTCTCTGATATGTGCTTCATGGTAGACATGTGTGTGTATGCATGAAAGAAAGTGAAAAGAAGAAGAGCTATATGGGGGGAAAAATAATGTGTGAGACCTTTCATGGGGAAAAAGGAGATATTTGAGGATTAACTCAGATTTATGGCATGTCATAACAATTTATCCGTTTCAGCACTGACCTTTCGCTTAGCACTCGAGTGATAGATGTACTTCATTACCATGTTTGAAAAGTACCAAACGAAACACCTTCCTCTCAGAGGCGTCAATGATTGATCAGCACAGGATTGTGGGTAAAACGAACAGGTTTGCGTATGGATATGACCCTGATGCCATGTTAACAGACAGGCTTGACATTGAGGGTGTGTACAGGAAAACACACAGACATATTTGAAAACCACAACATAGTATCTCCCCATAATCCCAAATTTAAGATGATGTAGTTTCTATGCATCTGCAGATATATTAGGGTGTGATTATTCGATAAATGCAGTATGAAATAAGAAAATCAGTCATGTTTATGGCCATGTGAGAGCATTTATTTCCATAAGCATATCAAATTTATTTCACTCAGCTCCTTCAAACATGCCAACAAGATGTCACAACAGTTTATACATTTTCAGTTACAGTGAAAGTCTTATCGGTCACATTAATCACTGTTAAGAACACACAGACAACCGTATTCCCTAAAACTTCAGGTAGTCACAACCGAATATTCTTTCAGTATATGTTTTAGGCAAAACTACTTATTTTTAAATCAGTCTTACATAAGTCCTGAATAACGAGGCTCGTTTAGGCTCATGTTCATTAGGCACCAATGAGTCATCTTTGTTAGTGATGCTGTAGCCCTTAGTCTGGCAGAGAGACAGTTTTAGCAGAGCTATATTAAAGGGGTCATAAACTGCATTGTTTTAATGTTTTATAATGCTCCCTGGTGTGTACTTATAATGTTAGTATGATCTTGACATTGAAAATGCTCATAATTTAGAAATAAAAGGCAGTTTTCTTAACCTGAGACTTCAGTGTAAACGCCCACTGTTGTGATTGGCTGCTGCGAGACCTCAGTGTAAATGTCCACTGCTGTGATTGGCTGCTGTGAGACCTCAGTGTAAACGCCCACTGCTGTGACTGATTGACATCTTTGCATATGAAATAACTAGTATTACATGTAGAACTCTTTGAAAACTTTTAGCACATTTTTACTATTACAGCTCTCAAGGTTAACTAATCGTTAAAGTGTTGATTGTAGCATTATATTAAGATAGTGGCATGAAAGGTTGCAGTGATGATCAGTGTAGCCGATCACAGACATGTTGAGCTCATGAATGCTGTGATCTCGTCATTGTGACTCGATTTCTGCACACTAACGAATGCTTTGATCATAACTAACAGTGCAAACACAAGTAAATAAGAGATGTGTTGATTTATTACAGGAGTTTTGGTGAGAGTCCAGAACTCAGTCACTGATAAACTCGCGCTGTTTGATTGACAGCTCCAGCGATTGTAAAGGGAGCGTTCTTTGATCACTTTCTATATATAATTTAATCACAGTTTAAATAACAGATTATTTTAATCCTACTAAGAGAAACAATGTGAAGTTGAGAGTTTAGTCACTGGTTTGATTTACTGACACAGACAAATAACATCTGACTGTATATGAATCATATCAGAAATCACTGGTCTCAGATCAGGCATTAGAATGAACATGGTTACTCACATGTTGTGGCGTTACTGTTGAGTCTATATCGTAAAAGTCTGTTTGCAAAGCCTGAGCCGAAATTGTGAATTTCCCAAAGAATCCACAGTGAAATGTGGCGAATACACATAAATAATGCTCAACTGAGACATTCATAGTTGAGAATAAATAAGCACATTCCTAGCATTAGGATCCTTTGGAAGGTAATGTTATTTTTTTAGTTTTTTCGTCAGTTTTTTGTCATCTCACTAACACGCCAGTGGGCGGGGCCAAAGTTGCAATGATGAAATAGGTATTCATTTTCATCCACAATTAGGTTACAATAAAAGCTGTTTTTGGACTAACAAGGAAGTTTTCAGTTCTGAAATATTCTTATAGTATGATGACCTTATATGTCAAAAGCTCAAGGAATATGTGATTTCTCAGTTCATGAGCCCTTTAAAAAGTAATACAAAAATCTAAAATAAAATACTACATCACTCTAAAAAAGTGCTGGGTTGTTCTGACCCATCTATGGACAAACCCAACCATTGGGTTTAAAAATGTAACCAAAAAATGTAAACCAACGGTTGAACCAGACATGAGTTGAAACAACCCAGCTCTTTTACTATATGATTTACATATGAATTGATTCTTTTTAAAGCTGCAAAAGTTATGTTAGTGATAAGTTATGTTTCTCTTTGTTTGTTGTTTGATTATCATTTATGACACACAGACAACAGCAGGAATATTAGGCTGTTAAGACCTTTAAGATTTGTGTGTTAACATGAATATGGCGTGCAATTACCTAGGTGAGTTTTTTATTTATTTCAGTTTTACTTAGAGTTTCCTTAGCACATCAGATTTAATTCAAATTGTGCATTTTCAGTTCACTTCAGTGAGGTAGTGCTAGTAGACACAGTGAAGATTTGAGGATTCATGCGCTCGTCTTTCTAACCTCAGTATGTGTGTGTGGCCTTCAGTCTAAATGTTTCCCCGAGAGCAGATAAGACCATCACAGAACACACTGCAGGCTTTTGTCATATTTGTTTGAGATTGTCAAGTTCCTACTGTGGTGCTCAGAAGTTAGCGGCGGTCAGCGTCAGTTACTGTCCTCCATTCGATGCAGTAAGACTCCTCTCAGCGGGCAGCTCTGATCCGTCATGTAGAGGGATGTCTCCTAATGACTTATTCATATCATATCATATTTCCTCTTCTCATCAGTCGAGCAAAGCCTTGTATACACTGCCTCCGTTTGCTGTCATCTTTTGCACTGCCTCTGTGCCGGATACAAGAAACAATCTTCCTCCCGCTCAAGGGGTCTTAAAGAGTGGCTCAGCGGGTGGGCTGTGTTTGCATAATTTTATTGCCAGTAAGGCATAAACAGTCACTACCACACTTGATTAATCATGGTTCTCATTTTCCCCGCCGTCTTTCATAGACATAAGTGCTGGCAGAGCCGCATGGGAATTAATGTGTCAGTTTAAAACATGCTTGTTAATCCCTCACCACCGAAAGAAGCTGCAATACAGCTAAAGTGACTAAACGAGACTGTTTACCTTTTGTCTTTTATTGTAAATCACAGGATTACAGTGAATTAATTGGGACCCCTGCACTGAACGACTGTCCAGAAGTGCAAATCACAAACACGGCCGTGCATAAATGCAAACCGGCTCCTCGTTGCCTTCGGTTTGTATCCATCTAATTGAATTCCTCTGGTGTGTCTTCACAGGCGACACATGCACCATGGCGGAGTACAACAAGCTGAAGAGCATGCTGCTGGATATGCAGCCCAGGACCTCCACGGACGGGGAACCGAACGCTATGGACCAGAGGAGGACTCTGGTGGACACCATGTTCAAGTATATAGATCGAAACCAGGACGGCCGTCTGAGCAGTGAGGAGCTGGCAGAGGTAAGAGGACCGATAGCAAGTGAGGGATACTATACTTGTCTCTGAAAGGGTTTAATACGTGATAATGACCACCGGACTGCACATTATACCGCTTATTACAGCGAATATTAGGAAATACTTCAGAGAGTCATTATTTATACACCCTTATGTCAATTTTCTGTGGATCCCAACGTTGAAGAATCATTATATAAGAATCATGTTTATAGTCACGCTGTCTGTCAAACTCCAAAAGACAGCCATCTTATGATGCTTTGTGTGAGGAAAAGACCCAATTTTAAGTTGTTATACAAGGTTTAGGATTAGAAATTGACTGTACACACTGTAAAACCCAAGTTTAGCCCATTTTTTTGAGGACACCAATTACCTCAAACCATTTAAGTTTAAGGATATTTCTTAATATACAATTAAAATTGACACTGCATTCAAATACTTGATATAGCTGAGACTTCCTTATATTGAGTAAAACAGCTGAAATTACAAACTTTAAATGAACTCAGAGCGCTTGCAGTTACTGCTAGCTCACAATAGCACAAAGTCAAACCCAATAAGTTAAGATAACTCATTAAATTTGAGGACACCGATTACCTTGATTCTTTTTTAATTTTAGAAACCAATAGTTTCTAGTACTCTCAATAGTAATCTGCACATATTTCAATTGAGTTCACTAAAAGACATACATTCCAGTCAAGAAATTAAGTGATTAAGTGATGATTGAGCATTAGTGATGAACACCTGATGATAATGAGCAGAATCACTGAAAGAAAGAGAAACAGAAGAACTGACTTCAGCCACAGCCTTAGATGAAATCAACAGAAGATAAAAGAAGACATTACATCTCTGAAGATCTCAGCAGAGGAGGATTAAATAACTCCACAAACAGCATTACCAGCTTCACACATTACGAACAAGACTGACTTTATTTCTGTCATTTCTGTTTTAATATTTGCTTTAGTTGGGCTCTTGACCCTTGAATCTTTGACATTAGTTTTTCTCTGGCTGCTTTCACTGTGTGTTTATAAAGCACATTTGTTGTGGTGAGGAATGCCAAGAGAAAAGGTGATGTTGGCTATTTATTGATGCATCATGTAGTGGCCTAACTCACTGATCTCATTCAGAGTCTAATTCTCTGGTTATAGAAGTAATGTGTTGTTAATTTTGTTTTATTCATAATGGTGGCTACGTGATTCTTCAGCACGAGATCCAGCACTGTTGTGGTAATTGAATAAAATGCTAGATTTTAAAATCACATAGTGCTCAAAAGGTTTTTATCTGTGGCATTACTTGGACACACACACAGACATAAAGAATCAGCATATGCATCTCTACAATGATGACAATCAATGAAAAGCTTCATGCTGGGTAGCACCAATCAAAACTCCCCCATGGATCCCAGTATGCATTGCGGCATGAATAAATTATGCATCTAAATTGTGACAAATTTTCTTTGAGTCTTACTATTTGCTTTTACTTTTGCTGTTTTTGTAGCTTGTTTTATGTTCAGATTTGATGCGTTTATCTGAATTTTCTTTTTTTTTTTTATTATTGTCACCATTGTAGAGATTCATACACTGATTCTTGATGTCTGTGTGTGTCTGAGTAAGATCACATTTTCTCTTGGCTTTTCTTGCCATAATAAATGTGCTTTATAAACACACAGTTAAAGCTAAAAAGAAAAGGATCAAGAGGCCAACTAAAGCAAACACTGATCTCCATCACGGTGACTTCAAATGAAACTATTATTTTCATTAAAACAGAAATGACAGAAATAAAGTCAGTCTGGTTAGTAATGTGTGAAGCTGGTAATGCTGTTTGTGGAGTTGTTAAATCCTCCTCTGCTGAGATCTTCAGAGATTTAATGTCTTCTTTTATCTTCAGTTCTCTTTCCTTCAGTGATTCTGCTCATTATCATCAGGTGTTCATCATTAATTCTCAATTATCACTTAATTAATCACTTAATAATACAATTATTAGCCAATTGTCATGCTGGGAGCTAGAAATGTTCTATAACTCATTCAGTTTGAGTTCTGTTTCAGTCATTGTGTCCACATAATGTTCGGTAATATTTGAGTGCAGTGAACTTATTTTTATTTAGTACATATAACTGTTAGTTTTACAGTGCACTCTTAGAAAAAGGTTTAATGTGGTTCTATATAACCCTATTGTTTTTGGAAAAAAAAGGGCAAATATTGCCTTTTTGGCAATTTACACTAGCTCCACCCAACAATGCCTGGTTGGGCCACACATAAATAAAAAAAAAAAAACATAAATTTCAATGTTTTAAGTGGTGTAGTCAGTAGAGCATAAGGCTTGAGGATCTTGGTTTTGACGTGATCTACCCGAGTTCATATCCGCCTTTTGGTGAGCTCACTCTTCTCTCTTTTCCCATCACATATCACATCAGAAAGGCATTTACTTTCAATAAAAATTAAGAAAATGTTCTCAAAGTGGAAATAAAGTGCCTAATGAAATGTTTAATAATAATAAGAGTATTTATTGTGTAGGTTTAGGGGCAGGGAGGGCTTTTATTGTCCCATTAAAGGTGCAGTGTGTGATTTTTAGCAGCATCTAGTGGTGAGGTTGTGAAAATAATTTGGCTGAGTGATATGGAACTGTAATGCGGTCAAGACCTGCCTGGAACTACTTTAGCCGTGCGTTTCCATGAAAATATTTCCACACCTTAGAATGTTCATCAACCAATCAGATTCAAGCATTCAACAGCCCTGTAGAATAAGATTCTATATAGAATCTTTTCCTCTAAGACTGTACATTATCTTGCTTGTTTTACAGCTACTCACCACATAAATACATATATGCACATAAAATATTCATTTGAGTTTTACAGTTTTACCTGCATATTATCTTAAATCTTCCACTAAGAAAACAAACACTTAAGCAATATTACAGTATATTAATACTGAAGTCCTCTTGTTTTTATTTTCAGTACAGTAATTGTGACCCTGGAGCACGAAACCAGTCATAAGTCTCACGGGTATATTTGAGGCAATAGCCAACAATACTAGCCTGACGTCGTCATACTCAGATTCTAGTCTGATGCTGCTCCATTGGGCTGTGATTATGGGGTGTTTCAACCGAACCAGGAAAGAAAATGCCTCTGCACTCAATTGGATAGACCTACAGCCAATCAGAGCAACGGAGTGACGCATGTTGAGCGACGTATAGCTGTCAGCAGAACTGCACGCACGCTGGAAGAAGTAGAAGAAGATGATGAGTGTAAACGATCTTTGCTGGTGATGTAAAATGAATTTAAGGATACACGGAGCACTTACTAACACGATTATCATTTTTGAGAGGAAGAGTAAAGGTGAATGCATGTACCAACAAGTTCTCCGTTTATTAAACGAATTCAACCCAAGCGCTCTTTGGTGATGTGGATGATTACGTTACTGCTGATCATCTGTCCATCATCGTATAAAGCCCGCCCTGACAATCTGATTGGTCCGAACAGCTCTGGTTCGAGCATAGTTACTCCACAACAGATCAGACCAGACCGAACTTCCCCACCTCAAATGTTGTGGGCGGGGCTAAGTTCGGCTGGCATCCAGGCTACAACAACACATTGTATGTGTCAAAATTATTGATTTTTCTTTTATGCCAGAAATCATTAGGATATTAAGATCATGTTCCATGAAGATATTTTATAAATTTCCTACCATAAATATATCAAACATTTATTAGTAGTAGTAATATGCATTGCTAAGGACTTCATTTGGACAACTTTAAAGGTGATTTTCTCAATATTTAGATTTTTTGCACCCTCAGATTTTCAAATAGTGGTACATCTGCCAAATATTATCCTAACAAACCATACATCAATGGAAAGCTTATTTATTCATCTTTCAGATGATGTATAAATCCCAATTTAAAAAAAATACCCTTATGACTAGGTTGCATGCAAATGTTACCTTAAAGAGCTATTTCTACCTGTTTTAATGCATACAAATGAGTTTTGTTGATATACATCAATGTATTTTGGTGGATTCAGTGATGTTCAATAATATTTTTTGCTTTGAATAAAACCAGTGAACTTAGAAGTTACCATTTAGTTCAGTGTATGCGAGACTGAAAGTAGTGCAGGTTTCATAATCCTCTCCTCTCCTTTTGCTGAAGCTCATGTTTAATTTCCGAAATCTGGGTGAATGACAGAGGTTTCAAAATCTTTGCGAAAATCTTCCATTAACAGCTATAGCATATGTGCATATCAGTAATCGAGCTAAATCCATAAAATAACGTTGTTTAACTTACTGAGACTCCTCCTGTTCTTTCACAGATCTCTGTAAAGGAGCATTTGGAAAACATCTTGATGGAGTGCAGCATGCAAGACCTCCTGCGTTACGACGACTACAACAACGACGGTCACCTGACACTTCAGGAGCTCTACACGGCCTTCCGTGAGTCCCACAGCCGCCTCACACATCCCTACCCATCAGTACAAATGAGCCTCTCACACCATGTGGCAAATGTGCAGGTTTTTCTCTTCGCCCTCAGCAAGCCAGGCACCATTACGCCTCTCTCTAAAGCACATTTGCGGCGAAGCGAGCACCTGATCCTTTGGGCCAATGAGTGCTAATCATGGCCCAATGATGAGAGATGAGTGCTTTTGGCTGAAAAAGAGGGATGAGATGGCAAGCCGAGATTATCTCGTATCATCCATCGTCCTACGCCGCATAAAGCAAACGCTCTCGTTTCATTCGTTTCAGGAATTGGCAAAGCAATTCACAGTCCCAGCTCCCTGAATGAGCAACTGTAACTAAAATTATACATCCATTCCACGGGGAGATAAATCAAGTGTTAGAGGTGCTGTGTGACCCTTGCTTTAATATTCAGCTACTAGGTCAGAAAAGCACGGCTCTATTAACCAGCACCAGTCGTTAACCTGCAGGTAATGATGAGTTTCGTCGACTGCTTGTTGTCATTATACAGTCCCTTTGCTTTTGTGTCCAACTGGCCAGTGTTTGAGTGTAAGAGTGTACGTGTAAAAAAACATTGCATCGGTCAAGCTCTTCTCAAGGTTAACCGTGTTGCTGCAGTGGGATTTTGGAGGATGTCATCTGGAATGAGGGAGAATATCTAGTGAGAAAGATCATTGCTGAAATTGTTTCCGTGCAAGCAAACATCCCTGAGGAGATCCCACTTCATGCTCCTCTGTTTGTGTCAGAGAAAGATTTATTTTTGTCTGATGAAATAATCTCATGTGTTATTATGTGCTTTACACATGTTCTTATGCTGTGAGCTGCCACTATAAGAGGAAACGTGCACATATTTTAAATTCCCCTTGTTTTATCGTTTAGATGTCATCTTTGCCATTAAGGGAGTTTTCATGTATTGTCTAGTTGTTTTAAGCTGGTAGGTGGTCTTTAGCTGTCAAAGCTGGTTAACCCCTTACTAGACACCCCCCATTTTGGCAAGTGGGGCATAAATGATATACCCAATATAAAAAGGTTAAGTCATAAGTCATTTTGGATAGACACATAATCAACATGTATTTGGAAACACTTGAGAGTTTACAGTTCAAGACTCAGATTCATTATCAGATTTATTACAGTTCATTACTCGGATTGTTATTAATATGGAGATATTTCAGCTTAAAGGTACACTATGTAAAACATTTTCAGTAAAATATCCAAAAACCACTAGGCCAGTGTTCTATATTTTGTTCAGTTGAGTACTTACAATATCCCAAATGTTTCCAAATGCAAACCCGATTCCAAAAAGTTGGCACACTGTACAAATTGTGAATAAAAACAGAATACAATGATGTGGAAGTTTCAAATTTCAATATTTTATTCAGAATACAACATAGATGACATATCAAATGTTTAAACTGAGAAAATGTATCATTTTAAGGGAAAAATAAGTTGATTTTAAATTTCATGGCATCAACACATCTCAAAAAAGTTGGGACAAGGCCATGTTTCCCACTGTGTGGCATCCCCTCTTCTTTTTCTAACAGTCTGCAAACGTCTGGGGACTGAGGAGACAAGCTGCTCAAGTTTAGGAATAGGAATGTTGTCCCATTCTTGTCTAATACAGGCTTCTAGTTGCTCAACTGTCTCAGGTCTTCTTTGTGGCATCTTCCTCTTTATGATGCTCAAATGTTTTCTATGGTGAAAGATCTGGACTGCAGGCTGGCCATTTCAGTCCCCGGATCCTTCTTCTACGCAGCCATGATGTTGTAATTGATGCAGTGTGTGGTCTGGCATTGTCATGTTGGAAAACGCAAGGTCTTCCCTGAAAGAGACGACGCCTGGATGGGAGCATATGTTGTTCTAGAACTTGGATATCCCTTTCAGCATTGATGGTGCCTTTCCAGATGTGTAAGCTGCCCATGCCACACGCACTCATGAACCCCATCCCATCAGAGATGCAGGCTTCTGAACTGAGCGCTGACAACAACTTGGGTTGTCCTTGTCCTCTTTAGTCCGGATGACATGGCGTCCCAGTTTTCCAAAAAGAACTTCACATTTTGATTGGTCTGACCACAGAACAGTTTTCCACTTTGCCACAGTCCATTTTAAATGAGCCTTGGCCCAGAGAAAACGCCTGCGCTTCTGGATCATGTTTAGATATGGCTTCTTTTTTGACCTGTAGAGTTTTAGCCGGCAGCGGCGAATGGCACGGTGGATTGTGTTCAATGACAATGTTTTCTGGAAGTATTCCTGAGCCCATGAATAAACAAAAAGTACTAGTCTAACATTTAATCTCTCATATTACAAAAACTATGCAATAATTTAATGAACATTTACATTTATAACAAACAAATACTAGACCATAAGATTACATTTAATAGTTTTGTTGACAGTTTTTGGTATCGAGTGATGGTTTTTATCCTCCTTATTTTGCAATGTAGAAGTAAGTGAATGTGTGAGATTTCTGAGACACTATTAGAAAATAACTAGAATAACAACAAAGTAAACAATACAAGTATTTGTGCTACAAACCAGTGTGTTTATGATTATGATAATGCAAATATGATAGCAAATACCAGTTTGCAATTTCAAGCAGGATAATTGCTTTTACTGAGCTTGTCATAATGCATTCTGGGATTGCATTCATCCTAAGAAATAAAATGATGCCGTACAATTTGGCCAAAATAAGTTATCTTAGAAACACAATTAGGCTCTGTCGCCTGGTTTGTATCATTAAGCAACATTCGCATCTAGAGAGGTCATGGAAATTCATCCATCAAAAGTGTGTCTAGGAAGCTCACGGTTAAACTTACACCTTACATTAGAGTTTATTCGCTCATAGAGTAGATCACGTGCCGAATACATACGAGTAAAGCTCATTTAACATTAATCTGAAAATACTGCAGCTTGAATTAATCCGACAGTCTTGGATTTCAGCGCTTATACCAAAAATAAAACATATAAGCCACCGATAAGGCTCAGTTTCTAGGACAGAAACACGACAACAGCAGAAACCCAAAAAGACTAATGATAAGTAGTGAGCTTAGTGATTTGAACAAACTATAACAGTACATGTGTGTTCATGCTTCAGCGATTCCTCAGACCACATGTGTGTTGTTTGGGGAGAATGTGCTGCTGATTTCCTAAGTGATCAGATGCAGCATTTACACACATCTAGATCAGTAAGATCCACCTGGAAACCAGCCAGGACACCCTACAAACACTTTTGAAGCAGCGTTCAATCAACGAATCCACTTCCAGATTGTATAAGCTTTTATCACTTCTTCATTATTTCAGGCACAGCTAGGTTTTGTGGCAGAAGGCATTTTGACCGCAAACAGGACAAATATAAGAGCCTCTAAAAAAGAGTCACTGCTACCCGCTGAAAGTAACCGGCCAAATCCTGCGCGGCTGAGACAGACGATCGATGATCACCTGCGAGGAGTCTTACTGACGAAGAGGCACAGATAAAGAGCAGTCCGGTGCGGGAGCCAGTGAGCGGGTGTAATTGGCTGAGAAAGAGGTCCCGCTGAGAGCATGGCTCCTGTGCATGACAGCGGGCTCTGAAGGTTAGCGGGTCTCTCGCTGTCTGTCCTGTCCCACGAATCTGAGCTGTGCGGCAGGTCGGGTGAGGGTTATGCATATCAGAGCGGGTCGCAGGTCTTACTAGGGGCTAAATTACTGAATTGGACAAGGAGATAATTAAACACGTTGAACAGAGACACTAGCGTCACTGTCTCGCTTACTGAAGGAGAACCGCATAAGAGACTCATTTCAGCTGCTCCAGAAACCACACAAATACTGCAGCGCGGATATGAGATTCCAGTGGAGTCTGATGCTGCTAACTAAAGTGCATTAATATGCTCCATTTATAAATGCTACATGCAAAAATTGGATAAAATAATATTATTAATGGGGTGCATTAGTATAGCTGACATTTCTTGTGACTCACAATGCATTGTGATGCATGCTTAAATGAGGTGTATTAGAAGACAGTGAAATGTTTCTGCCTACCTTCACATCAAGAGCAGAGGTGGGTATTAACGAATTACATTTACTTCGTTACATTTACTTGAGAACATTTTCTGGGTAACTTGTACTTTTAGAGTATATTTAAAGATGGGTACTTTTACTCTTACTCAAGTACATTTCTTGTGAAAATAACTGTACTTTTACTTAATTACATTCGGTGGCGTTCCTCCGCTACTGTCAAATGGTAAAAAATTATATATTTTTAATTATAATTACAAGTTAATATGACTTGTTCGCAAGTCTCGTGAAACGTTGGCAAGGCTGCTTCGCGAGAGGTGGCTACGCATCACCCGCTTATAGTTAACGCGCGTTTAGTCGGAAGATGATGGCCGAAGCAGAGGAAGATGTGTGTGAGCTACGGGAGGCAGATCACCCGTGACCTCAGGTTCAGTCTATGTGTTCACTCCAAGATGTCAAAAAGAATAGTTTCATAATGCGATGCATGCTGTGTGCACCAGAACGAACTGACATCTCGGCATACAAGAATTCCAGATCCAACCTGAAAAAACATGTAGCATGTTACAATGATGCCTATATTTGAACACTATTAATGGTCATTTGGTAACTATGGACACTTTTCCCTTATTTTAATACTATTTCACACACTGTGCACTCTTGTGCAAGCAATGACAAATCGTTTGAATCCTCCAAACAACACACGAACAAACGTTCACATCTGCACATTTACATATCCTTTTTTCACAAAACGAAACAAATTGAATAGCCTAATGTGACGTCTTGCATTTATACACAAATCCGGACAGACACCTGTCTGAAGTGTAGGAAAATACATACAGATAAAAACGGGATTGTATTTTATTCCTACTTAAAGAATGCATATACTTATAAAAATATAAGAACAAAGTATGTTTTAAAATGAGCTCTGGTTAGCCCAGCACACCATTCATTTACACTGTTTAACCATTAATCACACACACACACACACACACACACACACAAAAAAAAAAAAAAATCATGGACATGAATCGAAAAGGTTAAATGATCCTGAAAACAATAGTCACAGTTGTTAGCAGTCAAAAATGTGGAAGCGTTTGGTACTGCACCCAGACACAATCTGACTGAGCGCTCATTTTTTGAGATATCAACCTCAAATTTGGAACACAACTCATTTACAAACCTGATTCCAAAAAAGTTGGGACACTGTACAAATTGTGAATAAAAAAGGAATGCAATAATTTAAAATAATCTCATAAATAATCTCATAAATTTATATTTTATTCACAATAGAATATAGATAACATATCAAATGTTGAAAGTGAGACATTTTGAAATGTCATGCCAAATATTGGCTCATTTTGGATTTCATGAGAGCTACACATTCCAAAAAAGTTGGGACAGGGAGCAATAAGAGGCCGGAAAAGTTAAATGTACATATAAGGAACAGCTGGAGAACCAATCTGCAACTTATTAGGTCAATTGGCAACATGATTGGGTATAAAAAGAGCCTCTCAGAGTGGCAGTGTCTCTCAGAAGTCAAGATGGGCAGAGGATCACCAATTCCCCAACTGCTGCGGCCAAACATACTGGAGCAATATCAGAAAGGAGTTTCTCAGAGAAACACTGCAAAGAGTTTGAAGTTATCATCATCTACAGTGCATAATATCATCCAAAGATTCAGAGAATCTGGAACAATCTCTGTGCGTAAGGGTCAAGGCCGGAAAACCATACTGGATGCCCGTGATCTCCGGCCCTTAGACGGCACTGCATCACATACAGGAATGCTACTGTAATGGAAATCACAACATGGGCTCAGGAATACTTCCAGAAAACATTGAACACAATCCACCGTGCCATTCGCCGCTGCCGGCTAAAACTCTACAGGTCAAAAAAGAAGCCATATCTAAACATGATCCAGAAGCGCAGGCGTTTCTCTGGGCCAAGGCTCATTTAAAATGGACTGTGGCAAAGTGGAAAACTGTTCTGTGGTCAGACCAATCAAAATTTGAAGTTCTTTTTGGAAAACTGGGATGCCATGTCATCCGGACTAAAGAGGACAAGGACAACCCAAGTTGTTGTCAGCGCTCAGTTCAGAAGCCTGCATCTCTGATGGGATGGGGTTCATGAGTGCGTGTGGCATGGGCAGCTTACACATCTGGAAAGGCACCATCAATGCTGAAAGGTATATCCAAGTTCTAGAACAACATATGCTCCCATCCAGACGTCGTCTCTTTCAGGAAGACCTTGCATTTTCCAACATGACAATGCCAGACCACACACTGCATCAATTACAACATCATGGCTGCGTAGAAGAAGGATCCGGGTACTGAAATGGCCAGCCTGCAGTCCAGATCTTTCACCCATAGAAAACATTTGAGCATCATAAAGAGGAAGATGCCACAAAGAAGACCTAAGACAGTTGAGCAACTAGAAGCCTGTATTAGACAAGAATGGGACAACATTCCTATTCCTAAACTTGAGCAGCTTGTCTCCTCAGTCCCCAGACGTTTGCAGACTGTTAGAAAAAGAAGAGGGGATGCCACACAGTGGGAAACATGGCCTTGTCCCAACTTTTTTGAGATGTGTTGATGCCATGAAATTTAAAATCAACTTTTTTCCCCTTAAAATGATACATTTTCTCAGTTTAAACATTTGATATGTCATCTATGTTGTATTCTGAATAAAATATTGAAATTTGAAACTTCCACATCATTGCATTCTGTTTTTATTCACAATTTGTACAGTGTGCCAACTTTCTTGGACTCGGGTTTGTAGATTTATGCCTTTGATTTTCTTTTTGCAGTTTTAGTGTAAAACATGTTTTGGAAAATATATATTTTATATTATTTTTCAATACACTTTTATAACTTTAAAATATATATATATATATATATATATATTTTTTTTTTTTTCTCACTTCAGCAATAATCTGCCAAGTGTCTTCTTTAAAAGAGACAAATCTGAAGTCTGTTGCGCCAAAGCATTTATGACAGTTGAGTTTAAGTTTTATTTTCAGAATAAATGCATTATAGCAATTGCATAAATATAATTTAGTACTATAAAATCCCCTAAAAATACAGTGAAAAACATTATCAAACTAAAGATGCAATTTAGTACATTTAAAGTATATTAAATTTAATAGTACACACTACAGTTACAATCAACACATCAATATAGTGTACTTCTATAAAGCATGATAAGATAAAAAAAATGTTTAATGTACTTTTAAGTTTTAGGGCCCTATCATACACCAGGCACAACGCTAGTGTGTTCTGCTAGTTTCAGCCTGACGCAGTTCTCATGTTCACGTCCAGCTCCACGGTGTTTTAATATCAAACGCACTGGCGCATCTGTTCACCCATGGGCGTCTGGTCTGAACACCAGGTGTATTCAGGAGCATTGTTGGAGCGTTGCTAGTGTGAGGAACTGAAAACCACTGACCAACACAAACCTGCACTAAAGTCAATAGTGCAGTGTTTATTGTGTTATTTAAAGGGTGTGTTAGTAATATGAGCCTATAGACGGAGCACAGCGCACACACTCTGATTATTACACACACATTTAAATATTAAAAATAAAAGGATTAAAGATTATTATTGTGTACAAAAAGATAAAAATGCCTACATGGCTACTTATGTAACCAATCGTGGCAACACACACGTGTATTTAAACTGACTCGTCAGGTTGAGGGTGTCTGTGTTCCTCATGTAAACATTGAATCCGCTCATGGTGCGAGCGCATGGCTTTTAAAGGGAATGGGAGATGAGACTCTGATTGGTTTATTGCACATTACGCCCAAAACACACCCATGACTCATTAAGAGACGAGGAACAATCCTTTTGGACCATGCGCCTGGAGTGCCAACCGTTTTTTCCATCGTTAAACTAGCAAAAGTGGATTCAGACACGCCCACGACAAGCACCTGCGGTGTGAGCGTCAGATCATGAGCTCAGATCGTTCAAATAGGGCCCTTAAAGTACACTGCAAATGCACATTCAATATAATTAAGCACACTTCTTTTTTCACAAGAAGCTGCTTACTGTGAATAAAGCTAGTGATCATTGCACAAAACACATACTGGGTTTGAGGCGCACATTTGTCTTGCTGTTCTGTTTTCTTCACTGCTTTAGTAAAAGCTTGTGGAAATAAGCACATTTGCATTCACTCTGGCAGGAACCTGAAGTTCTTGTTCTTTGAAGTTGCTGTTTACCCAAATCAGCTTTTGTGACTAATTGCACCTCAACGGTTTTGTGCAAGTTTAATTAATTACAGCATGTCTTGAAACGGCTTGAAGTTTTCATGCCCTTTTCTCCTGATAGCAGGTGGACACGAGCCGCCGCTGTCATTGCCGATATTGTCATGTCCTGTCCTGCGTCCATTGTGGCTCAATGTGAAGAGCCAGCTGTCAGCCAGAATAAAATCAGCCATGCGTCCTGTAATGCGTGCCACGATGTGAGTCATCCGGAAGAGTCAGCACCGCCGTAATCTCTGTACAGATCTGATTTTTGAGCCACGCAGGGAGAGGAGGAGGAGGAGGTGTAAATGTGTGTCTGGGAATTCTCCCAAAGCTTAATGTGTTTCACAGGCTGGCAAAAGGTTTGATTAATGCACATTTTCACAGCGTCTTTGGATTCTGACGTGTTTGATTCATTCATGAATGGTTCCTCAAATCATGCGTTGTTCAGGAGAGGTGTGCTGGTGTGCACATTGAAGGAGGGGTTATATAGGAACATGCTTACAGATAAAATGATATTGAATGACTGACTCAGAAATGAAGTGCTGCCATTGTTTCATCACTCTTACGTCTTTTCAGACCTGTATGCGTGAACAAGTTTGTATACAGCTCTTTTCTGTCCTGTCACAGCTGTCAAGCTCAAAAATAGACAAAAAAATACTGTTAAACAGCCATAAAAATAGTCCGACATGTGCACTGTCTTCCAGGTCTTGTGAAGTCACAAAAACAGCCAGAATACAGGAGTATATACGCTCACCTAAAGGATTATTAGGAGCACCATACTAATACTGTGTTTGACCCCCTTTCGCCTTCAGAACTGCCTTAATTCTACGTGGCATTGATTCAACAAGGTGCTGAAAGCATTCTTTAGAAATGTTGGCCCATATTGCTAGGATAGCATCTTGCAGTTGATGGAGATTTGTGGGATGCACATCCAGGGCACGAAGCTCCCGTTCCACCACATCCCAAAGATGCTCTATTGGGTTGAGATCTGGTGACTGTGGGGGCCATTTTAGTACAGTGAACTCATTGTCATGTTCAAGAAACCAAATTGAAATGATTCGAGCTTTGTGACATGGTGCATTATCCTGCTGGAAGTAGCCATCAGAGAATGGGTACATGGTGGTCATAAAGGGATGGACATGGTCAGAAACAATGCTCAGGTAGGCCGTGGCATTTAAACGATGCCCAATTGGCACTAAGGGGCCTAAAGTGTGCCAAGAAAACATCCCCCACACCATTACACCACCACCACCAGCCTGCACAGTGGTAACAAGGCATGATGGATCCATGTTCTCATTCTGTTTACGCCAAATTCTGACTCTACCATCTGAATGTCTCAACAGAAATCGAGACTCATCAGACCAGGCAACATTTTTCTAGTCTTCAACTGTCCAATTTTGGTGAGCTTGTGCAAATTGTAGCCTCTTTTTCCTATTTGTAGTGGAGATGAGTGGTAATGGTTGTGGGTGAAAATCCCAGTAACTGAGCAGATTGTGAAATACTCAGACATTTTCACAATCTGCTCAGTTACTGGGATTTTCACACACAACTGTTTCTAGGGTTTACAAAGAATGGTGTGAAAAGGGAAAAACATCCAGTATGCGGCAGTCCTGTGGGCGAAAATGCCTTGTTGATGCTAGAGGTCAGAGGAGAATGGGCCGACTGATTCAAGCTGATAGAAGAGCAACTTTGACTGAAATAACCACTCGTTACAACCGAGGTATGCAGCAAAGCATTTGTGAAGCCACAACACGCACAACCTTGAGGCGGATGGGCTACAACAGCAGAAGACCCCACCGGGTACCACTCATCTCCACTACAAATAGGAAAAAGAGGCTACAATTTGCACAAGCTCACCAAAATTGGACAGTTGAAGACTGGAAAAATGTTGCCTGGTCTGATGAGTCTCGATTTCTGTTGAGACATTCAGATGGTAGAGTCAGAATTTGGCATAAACCGAATGAGAACATGGATCCATCATGCCTTGTTACCACTGTGCAGGCTGGTGGTGGTGGTGTAATGGTGTGGGGATGTTTTCTTGGCACACTTTAGGCCCCTAGTGCCAATTGGGCATTGTTTAAATGCCACGGCCTACCTGAGCATTGTTTCTGACCATGTCCATCCCTTTATGACCACCATGTACCCATTCTCTGATGGCTACTTCCAGCAGGATAATGCACCATGTCACAAAGCTCGAATCATTTCAAATTGGTTTCTTGAACATGACAATGAGTTCACTGCACTAAAATGGCCCCACAGTCACCAGATCTCAACCCAATAGAGCATCTTTGGGATGTGGGGGATGTTTTCTTGGCACACTTTAGGCCCCTTAGTGCCAATTGGGCATTGTTTAAATGCCACGGCCTACCTGAGCATTGTTTCTGACCATGTCCATCCCTTTATGACCACCATGTACCCATTCTCTGATGGCTACTTCCAGCAGGATAATGCACCATGTCACAAAGCTCGAATCATTTCAAATTGGTTTCTTGAACATGACAATGAGTTCACTGCACTAAAATGGCCCCCACAGTCACCAGATCTCAACCCAATAGAGCATCTTTGGGATGTGGTGGAACGGGAGCTTCGTGCCCTGGATGTGTATCCCACAAATCTCCATCAACTGCAAGATGCTATCCTATCAATATGGGCCAACATTTCTAAAGAATGCTTTCAGCACCTTATTGAATCAATGCCACGTAGAATTAAGGCAGTTCTGAAGGCGAAAGAGGGTCAAACACAGTATTAGTATGGTGTTCCTAATAATCCTTTAGGTGAGTGTATATACACACACACAGTTCAGGCATAACATTATAACCATCTTCCTAATATTGTGTTGGTCCCCCTTTTGCCCTGCCCCGTCGAGGCATGGACTCCTCTAGACCCCTGAAGGTGTGCTGTGGTATCTGGCACCAAGATGTTAGCAGCAGATCCTTTAAGTCCTGTAAGTTGCGAGGTGGGGCCTCCATGGATCGGACTTGTTTGTTCAGCTCATCCCACAGATGCTCGATTGGATTGAGATCTGGGGAATGTGGAGGCCAAGTCAACACCTCAAACTCGTTGTTGTGCTCCTCAAACCATTCCTGAAGCATTTGTGCTTTGTGTCAGGAGCATTATCCTGCAGGAAGAGCCACAGCCACCAGGGAATACCGTTTCCATGAAAGGCTGTACATGGTCTGCAACAATGCTTAGATAGGTGGTACGTGTCAAAGTAACATCCACATTACTGCCGGTTGTATATTCTGTATATAACTGTGTATGTGACAAATAAAACTCTTGAATCTTGAATCTTGAACATGGATGGCAGGACCCAAGGTTTCCCAGCAGAACATTGCCCAAAGCATCACACTGCCTCCACCGGCTTGCCTTCTTCCCATAGTGCATCCTGGTGCCATGTGTTCCCCAGGTAAGCCACGCACACGCACCCGGCCATCCACGTGATATAAAAGAACATGTGATTCATCAGACCAGGCCACCTTCTTCCATTGCTCCGTGGTCCAGTTCTGATGCTCACATGCCACTGTTGGTGCTTACGGCGGTGGACAGGGGTCAGCATGGGCAACCTGACTGGTCTGGGGCTTTTTTCTCTTGCAACTTCTTTCTTTCCCTTTTAATTCTTTCCCCGCCAGCATTTTTTTTAAAAGTTGCCAGCCACTGCCAGTATGTTTAATCATTTTCACAAATTTCATAGCCCCCAGAATATTTTATTGTATGAATATCTGAACATGCAATATATGAACCGAAAGAATAGAATTTCAAACAACAAAATATTTTTTTAATGGCTTTTAGTTTTAGTTCAAAGGGTCCTATAATGCCCCCTTTTACAAGATGTAAAATAAATCTCTGATGTCCCCAGAGTGTGTATGTCAAGTTTTAGCTCAAAATACCCCACAGATTATTTTTTATAGCATGTTAAAATTGTCACTTTTTCAGGGTGAGCAAAACGTGTTGTTTGTGTGTGTCACTTTAAATGCAAATGAGCTGCTGTTCCTTTCAGGAAGAGGGCGGAGCTTCAAGAGCTTGTGTTAGCAGCTCTGATTACCTCACACAGACACACACTGTAAATATCAGAAATGTTCAGCCTTTTATGTTCAGACTGGAGTCGGACAATGAGACTCAAGAAGAAGAGACGACATGTAGAATGAGACAGTACATTTCTGAATGGTTAGTTGATGAATTTATGAGTTAACTATCTTCAAGTCATCGATTAGCATATTCTGTCATGATAATCTATAAACCGCCGGTGTGGGAACTGTTGTGAGATGAGCCAGAGAATATCTGCTGATGAAGAGAGAACAGGGATAGTTTAGTTTAATTACGGTTATAACTTATGTTGTATACTGTATCAATAAATGTGAAAGACGGACAACAGCTTGAGCGACTCCCAAATGTGCTCAACTACAACAACTCTTCCTCTTCTCAACATGTTCCCGGGGGCGGGGTTTATGTAAATGTTAGGGTTAGTGATGTCAGTAACCCGTGAAGAAGCTCGGTGTAGTCCCTACCAGCCATTTGTTGTAGTCCTTAAAAAGTGATTTCTGTAAAAGAAAATCTCTCCCTTTGCTTTGAACTGCGAGCGTCGTAACTTTGCAGATGTTGTTTCTGCTCAAACAGCAACATTACACACTCACTAAAGTTAAGTCAAAATCATAATCAACCACCCCTTTAACTATATTAACCCTGATTCATACATTCATTCTACATGGACCAAAGTGGAGGTCATATTTGTGATTTCCCAAATTCTACCACGTTCTTGATGACTCCAACGCTTACAAAAATCATTATTATTCCACATGTGAACTTTGGCAGGGCAGAAAAGAGCGTTTAGCAGAAGGTCTGCAGTTTCTCTCCCGCTTTACATGCGTACACGCACGAGTGCTGATGATGGTGGAGCGGCTCCCGGCGGTTTGCTGCTCCGCATGTGGGCCTCTTTTATCTCAGCCTCTGACTTGGACTGCAAGAAGGAAATAATTCATTACCGTGGCTGCATTGATTTATTCCTTCTACAGGCCTGAGCTAGAGTCTGACTTCAAACAAATGCTTTAGGCGATGGACTGTTCAGCTCTTCCTAGCGCCGCCACCTTCACACACACTGACACACTGGCAGCAGAGAGACTCTCTAATCTGCTGAAAGGCTTCAGTGTTCAGCCTCTTGTCACAGAGACGGAAATCGTCATGATGCAGTGGTTCAGGGTCTGGCAGCTACTGTACTTTTCTTAATATAGGAAATTATTGTCTTAATACACTTCCAGATTCAAATATTTTAGATTTGCTTTATTCTGAGCACTGTTCTGACTGGCTAACGTCAATGCATATCTCTCCTTGTCACTTACTGAACTGATAAAGTATTGTGGTGGAGGCAGTCAGATGCAAATATCTACCACAGCAACACATTCTCAATCCCAGCTTGCCACATATCGACACTTGGTCAGAACCACTCGGCCCTTTAGCGCCATTTTTCGACGTGCAGGGTACTCCATTGCTTTCAGTTGTTTGCCTTATGCATCCTCAGACAGCAACTCAAGTGTGTTGTTTTTGCAATAAATAGCACATCAATTTGCAATAATGCCACATAAGTTGCCACTCAAAGACAAGACTTAATTGTAATCACATATTATTTATTTCAGTAATACAAATGTATAAATATTATTATTAATTAATTAAATCATTCATTTTAGAATAAGAAATACATTTTAAAACAGTAAATAAAACCAACAAAATCTGTGTGTGTGTGTGTGTGTGTGTTGGGTAGGTTTAGGGGTAGGGGTAGTGTGTGTGTGAGTGTGTGAGTGTGTGTGTGTGTGTGTGTGTGTGTGATGGGTAGGTTTAGGGGTAGGGGTAGTGTGTGAGTGTGTGTGTGTGTGTGTGTGTGTGTGTGTGTGTGTGTGTGTGTGTGTGTGTGTGTGTGTGTGTGATGGGTAGGTTTAGGGGTAGGGGTAGTGTGTGAGTGTGTGTGCGTGTGTGTGTATGTGTGTGTGTGTGTGTGTGTGTGTGTGTGTGTGTGTGTGTGTGTGTGTGTGTGTGTGTGCGTGTGTTGGGTACGGGTAGTGTGTGTGTGTGTGTGTGTGTGTGTGTGTGTGTGTGTGTGTGTGTGTGTGTGTGTGTGTGTGTGTGTGTGTGTGTGTGTGTGTGTGTGTGTGTGTGTGTGCGCATGTGCATGTGTGTGTGATCATGTTCGTTCCACATTACATGTGTGCTCTAGTACCAGGCCTTCATTTATGTCTGGAAAGTTTCAGATTTATGCTGGATTTATTGATTTTAGTTGCCAATTTCTATAAAAATGCTCTCTATTGCAGTCACACCTCCGTGTATGTGTGTGGGCATGCGCATATCTGTCTGTGTGTGTGTGTGTGTGTGTGTGTGTGTGTGTGTGTGTGTGTGTGTGTGTGTGTGTGTGTGTGTGTGTGTGTGTGTGTGTGTGTGTGTGTGTGTGTGTGTGTGTGTGTGTGTGTGGGCGTGCGATCTTGTGTGAGCGTGCATTTATTTCACATTGCATTTGTGCTCTAGTACCAGGCCTTTATTTTTTCTGGCAATTTTTTTTATCACTTTTCCCATTCATTTTCAGCTGGGGTCATTTTGACCCCCAAACACCCAGAGTACGACTTTTTCTTACATACCTTTAGAACAATCAGGCCCAGTTTTTTGTGTGTATACAGATAGATAATGTAGAAAAAGTCACAAAAGTTTATGCAACTGTGATGAAGGGATTTGTAATGTTGATTTGGGTACACCATATGAGGGTTAAATAGGGAGTGTGATGTTAAAACGCACACCATCTGCACACCACAGACAACAATCAGCACCTCTTGAACCGCACAATCACGGTTTATCATCCCTGTCAGTCTGAAAGCATCAGGCATTGACAGTTGTTGACAACTGGTGCTGATGCTGATATCACAGGTTGAAGATGATGCCTTTAGACGAGCCCATGGATGGAAATGCCTTAAGTGAATCAGCAATCAGTCCAGCTTGATTGCATGTGAAGAGAAAATTGATGAACACTTTGCCCGACTGATTATTCTATAATGCAGCCGTTTTGAGCAATGATTATTGACTGATTAATTGTACAGTGTTCAAACTTGCAGTGTAGGCTTGTGCAGTAAAAAACGCTTTCATTTTCTCCAGGCAAGACACTTTTTAGCTAGACCTAGCATGAGCTCTGATTACCAATGACAAATAATTTGATCATCCTGACTACACTCTCCTTTCGCATATATCTGAGTTTTTACTGTGCAGGGTGTTTGGACACTTGTGAGTTCCCTTTGAAGTCTGTTTACCTGATAATCGTGACTATGACTGACCGATGGACAGCAGTTCATGGTGGATGCTCTCAGCGAGAGGTCTAGTTTCCTGTGATGTATGTCAAGTTTGTCTGAACGATCGTCATATATGCCTTGAGGTTAGATATCACATAATGCATCCTGCTGACATATAATTACGTGAAAACCCCAGGCCGCTCATTATCCCATTATAGCTGTGAATCTAAATACAAACTGCCAACGGGTCTATAATAGCTTGTCAGCACTTCTGATTGCGTTTGACATGAGTGTGGTGAGATGTCAACTTCACTTTCACTGCCGTCACATTACCCTCCTCCACACCACTGCTCATAAATCTCGCGGGTCCATGTTGTTTTGACTGCATTTGACTCAAATCATATTTTCACAATATCAAATCATTTAGCTTCACATTTCATTATCATTTATTGCACTCCATAATGATTGCACTGCAGTGTTTTCACCTCGGGACTATCTACTGATAATGTTATCAGAACATTTGTTTTTCTTCAGGGTCCAGACCCAAGTAGGGACCCAAAACAGTACCAAACATGTGACCCGTATTTAATGTTGTCGTATTGTCTTTGGCCTTGTATAGTTTTGTTATTGTTTCATTATAAGATGATAAGATAGGCGGAGCGTGTGTAAGGCTGGCCACGGGTAAAAAATTAATGAAAAAAATCGCACCTGCAAATTTATACTCAATCTAGTAATAAGTGAAAATGAAATGAAAAGTTCATTCACATATAGCCTTACCCTAGATAGATGCACTTTTATAATGGATAGATGCACTTTTATAATGATAGATGCACTTTTATGATGGATAGATGCACTTTTATGATGGATAGATGCACTTTTATAATGGATGGATGCACTTTTATAATGATAGATGCACTTTTATAATGATAGATGCACTTTTATGATGGATAGATGCACTTTTATAATGGATAGATGCACTTTTATGATGGATGGATGCACTTTTATAATGATGGATGCACTTTTATAATGATAGATGCACTTTTATGATGGATAGATGCACTTTTTGATGATAGATGCACTTTTATGATGGATAGATGCACTTTTATAATGGATGGATGGATCACTTTTATGATGGATGGATGCACTTTTATGATGGATGGATGCACTTTTATAATGGATAGATGCACTTTTATGATGGATAGATGCACTTTTATGATGGATGGATGCACTTTTATAATGGATAGATGCACTTTTATGATGGATAGATGCACTTTTATTATGGATGGATGCACTTTTATAATGGATGGATGCACTTTTATGATGGATGGATGCACTTTTATAATGATAGATGCACTTTTAAGATGGATAGATGCACTTTTATAATGGATAGATGCACTTTTATGATGGATGGATGCACTTTTATAATGATAGATGCACTTTTATGATGGATGGATGCACTTTTATAATGATGGATGCACTTTTATGATGGATAGATGCACTTTTTTAATGGATAGATGCACTTTTATGATGGATAGATGCACTTTTATAATGATGGATGCACTTTTATAATGGATGGATGCACTTTTATGATGGATGGATGCACTTTTATGATGGATGGATGCACTTTTATAATGGATAGATGCACTTTTATGATGGATGGATGCACTTTTATGATGGATAGATGCACTTTTATAATGGATGGATGCACTTTTATGATGGATGGATGCACTTTTATAATGGATAGATGCACTTTTATAATGGATGGATGCACTTTTATGATGGATGGATGCACTTTTATAATGGATAGATGCACTTTTATAATGGATGGATGCACTTTTATGATGGATGGATTCACTTTTATGATGGATAGATGCACTTTTATGATGGATGGATGCACTTTTATGATGGATGGATGCACTTTTATGATGGATGGATGAACTATGATGGATAGATGCACTTTTATGATGGATAGATGCACTTTTATAATGATAGATGCACTTTTATAATGGATAGATGCACTTTTATGATGGATGGATGCACTTTTATAATGATAGATGCACTTTTATGATGGATGGATGCACTTTTATAATGGATGGATGCACTTTTATAATGGATGGATGCACTTTTATGATGGATGGATGGACTATGATGGATAGATGCACTTTTATGATGATAGATGCACTTTTATGATGGATGGATGCACTTTTATAATGATAGATGCACTTTTATAATGGATAGATGCACTTTTATGATGGATGGATGCACTTTTATAATGATAGATGCACTTTTATAATGATAGATGCACTTTTATAATGGATAGATGCACTTTTATAATGGATGGATGCACTTTTATAATGATAGATGCACTTTTATAATGGATGGATGCACTTTTATAATGGATGGATGCACTTTTATGATGGATAGAAGCACTTTTATAATGGATGGATGTACTTTTATAATGGATAGAAGCACTTTTATAATGGATGGATGCACTTTTTTGGCCTTCAAAGTTTGACATTTTTAATATAACTGATTGTATTCGTCTGAAAGAAGAAAGTCATATACACCTAGGATGGGTTGAGGGGGAGTAAATCATGGGGTAATTTTAATTTTTGGGTGAACTATCCCTTTAAGAATACAATGGCCAATCAGAGGCATTCAAATTAGTCATCGCTGAAACAAGTTTTGTTCGGTGCCCGAGCTGAACTCTAGTTTGTCGATCGGCGACACGTAACTATTTCATCATGTTATATTTAAATGTGTTTTTAAGACGATTATCGCATCTAGCCTTACCCTAGGGTTGGTTCACCCTCCGCCTATGGATGAGAGCAAGCTGTCCATGTTGGCATCTGTCTAATTTGACTGGTTTCTACCAAAATACTAAAATACTAAAATACCAAAGTTTGATTGGACAAACCTTTGACAAAATAACAGAAGACATGGGAATGTTTCCCCTCCTTTTCCAAATTTGATAGCAAATTTATTTTGCTATCCAAAATGATATGATTAGTTGCGGTTTCATTAATTGCATTGAGCTGTCTGGTCATGATACCTGTCATTACGGTCATGAAGCAGCGGTCAAACATTTCACTATAGTATTCTACACTGTAAACCTGAATAAGTTGGCAAAACAAAAAAAAAACAAAAAAATAGCCAGTCATTAACATTACAAGAAATGTAAAGTTTAAGTAAGCAGAACTTGCAGATGTGTATTTTGTACTCATACATTTTAATTGCTCTTAACTCCAAATAATTCAGTAAGATAATTCATACATTTAAATGATCAACTTTAGTTGGCTAGTTTTAACTAGCTAATTCAATAAATGTCACCATGCTAATTGGTAACACAATGCTTTGATAGCATTAGCATAGCACTTGTTGAATCACCATAATGGTAACCCAACATAACAGAAACTCTTCTAAACTAGCATAGCAAAACATTAAACACTACTAAATCTCACTTAACATTAATCTTGCACAAAAAAAACACAAACAAAAAAACACAGTACGACACTTAATTTGGCATTTACTGTCCCTTTTGAGTGTCACTGCAAAGCATGCTGGGAAATAGAAGTTTCCCAGCTTCAGTTACATTTAAGTCTAAATTAAAAGAAACAAGTTCATAAAACTCACACTTTTATGATTATAGATGCACTTTTATGATGGATGGATACACTTTTATAATGATAGATGCATTTTTATAATGGATGGATGCACTTTTATAATGGATGGATGCACTTTTATGATAGATGCACTTTTATGATGATAGATGCACTTTTATGATGGATAGATGCACTTTTTTACTGGATAGATGCACTTTTATGATGGATAGATGCACTTTTATGATGGATGGATGCACTTTTATAATGATAGATGCACTTTTATGATGGATAGATGCACTTTTATAATGATAGATGCACTTTTATGATGGATAGATGCACTTTTTAATGGATAGATGCACTTTTATGATGGATGGATGCACTTTTATGATGGATAGATGCACTTATGATGGATAGATGCACTTTTATGATGGATAGATGCACTTTTTAATGGATAGATGCACTTTTATGATGGATGGATGCACTTTTATGATGGATAGATGCACTTTTATGATGGATAGATGCACTTTTATGATGGATAGATGCACTTTTATGATGGATGGATGCACTTTTATAATGATAGATGCACTTTTATGATGGATAGATGCACTTTTATAATGATAGATGCACTTTTATGATGGATAGATGCACTTTTTTAATGGATAGATGCACTTTTATGATGGATGGATGCACTTTTATGATGGATAGATGCACTTTTATGATGGATAGATGCACTTTTATGATGATAGATGCACTTTTATAATGGATGGATGCACTTTTATGATGGATGGATGCACTTTTATGATGGATGGATGGATGGATGCACTTTTATGATGGATGGGATGCACTTTTATGATGGATAGATGCACTTTTATGATGGATAGATGCACTTTTATGATGATAGATGCACTTTTATAATGGATGGATGCACTTTTATGATGGATGGATGCACTTTTATGATGGATGGATGGATGGATGCACTTTTATGATGGATGGGATGCACTTTTATGATGGATGGATGGATGGATGGATGCACTTTTATAATGGATGGATGCACTTTTATGATGGATGGATGCACTTTTATGATGGATGGATGGATGGATGGATGCACTTTTATGATGGATGGGATGCACTTTTATGATGGATGGATGCACTAAAACTCATGAAACAATTCAGATTACTCTAAATGTGTCAGTTTTGAGAACTCAAAAGAAAAAGAAAGTTCTAAATATTCATAAAAGTGAAACTAATTTGTTTAAATTGAGTGAGCTCTACTCAAACCAATTCATTATTTTGAGCGTTAGGTTACCTGTTCATTTTCGCACATGGCCAGCATCACTGCTAATTGTTTGCAAGTTGACTTCATTTACACTCCATGCAGCAGATCTGGACCTGTATCGATTAACGCAGTGTTTGGTCTAGAAGCAACAGAAAGCAATCTCCTCCGTTTCAGTGTATCCAGCTCTGTCATTACGTCTGAGGCCAGCGCTAAGCCGGCGGAGGAAGGGATTTCTGCTGTCATATTGCTACAAAATGGTTTGTTGGCCTTATATTTGATCAGAGAAGAGGAAACTCCTAAAGCAAGGTTAGATTGACCTTTTCTCTTGATATTGCGCTTTTCAGAAACTGATTTACTGTGGAAAACACATCGGTGTGTTTTTGTTGGTGCCTTTGCAGGAGAATGCGTTGAACAAGAATCTCTAATCTAATGTGTGTGTTTCGCCAGTGCAAATCTACTGCGTTCAGACCTTCTCACATGCTTCGTCTAAATACTGCCATTCAGGACGCACAGAAACAATCCCTGAGCAATCACATTAGTGTGTTCATAAACATGAGTCGAAGCTCTCGCCATCTGTACGAGTCACCTGACTGCTGTCGAGCGATCGTGAGTGATGACACCTGCCACATGGTCCCTGACACGACATGATACCTGTAACTCCGCCATCCCCTGACGCACGCTGGTGCTAATGCGTGTGTCAGAAGGGTCACGTGCAAGGCTAACAGTGTTTCCCACCCCAAGTCAACACAATCTCATGGTGAAGTCATTTTAAATTGATTTCACTCATGTGAAAAAAACAACAATAATTGCTGCTTGTGAACCGTGTGTGTTTTTGACATAACCTTGTGTGTGTTTGACAGTTTAAGCGCAACAAGACGTGAAAGAGAACTTAGTTTGATACTCACGGGACGCTCCATCTAACACACAGCTTTCTGTGCGCATGCTTCGGGTGTGTGTGCATTCAGAAAACCATATATCAGAAGTTTAGACTGATATGGCTTTAAAACACATGCAGATCATAAACTTTCATGATGATGAAGAACTGCAATGTCACGTGAGTGCGATAGAGATGATCATCAAAACCAAACAGATGTTGAAGTTTTTGGCAGAGTATCTGTGGCAAAGATCTGTGGCTCCACCCTCTTCTGGATAGGGGCCCATTTTTTCTTTCCACTCAAAAATGGGCATTTACAACATGATATAATAAATGATCTGTGGGGTATTTGGAGCTGAAACTTGTAAGGCCCGCTAAAATCGTTCCAATGAGGGTAACGATCTGCGGTTGAAGGTCGCTGCGCGTTCAGTGTTTTCAGCTGGGCAAAAGGATTTAATTCCAATTTATCTTTATCTGACTCCATTTTATCATAATTTTGAATTTAGGTTAAAATGCCAATTGGTTATTTGGTCATTTATATTTAATAGTTAGCATTTAATTATTCTGTTTAATCCTTGGTTGAAATTATACCCGTTCATCTACTAGAGATAGTTAATAATTCCAGAGCAAATCAGAATAGATCAAAATGTAACAATTTATTAACAGTCAGGTAAATGTATAACGGCGATTACATAATCAATTCAAAGATAGTCCATACATAACATCAAATACTCTGAAGTAAATAATAAAATATGGATACCTGACTTCTTAAAATGACATAACGCTGAGCATCTATAGGAGACACTCAAGCGTTACGGGCTGACCAATATAAGAGTTCAAGCCCCGACCCTTTCTGAAACATCTCCTTAGATATCAGATCAAGATGCAAAACTCTTTCAGATGTAAACATGTGTTAACAATGGGAATTTAAATCGAGTCACTCTCCCATATGCCTGTATTGTTAGAAGACCAAATGGCCGACAGCCACACCCACCGTAATTAGCAAAATGTCTCTGAACTTCTTAAAACCTTTATTATATTCCTGTTTACTTCAGTGGGGATGAGATCTTTGTACCAATCGCAGTGAGACATTTCAAACGATATCAAACATGTATAATAATGTATTATGAGAACTGACATTAAACCATATAGATTGTGATGGTGAAATCTGGAGGAATGGGGGAAGAGGCAGTGAAGAGAAAGGCGTGTAAATTAAAGTCATTCTTAGATGATTCACTCAGCGTGACGTCGTCTCCGATGGGGATGCTAAATTAATGAGTGAGTTTAGATGCTAATTTCCTTTATTTTCTCAGATTTTTGTTCCTCAACCAGACATTCTGGCATTATACAAGTTTTCCTAGTCTTACAGTCCACCTCTTGATCCCGTTGGGTCAAACTCTGGTGGGTCCCATGGGGTCACAGTTAGACGTTGGTTTGTAATCCTTGAGATGTAGCTCAGAAATTGTCTTTGTAAAGTTAGCAGTGGTAGAGACCTTCAGAGGGCTCTGTGTTCCTGCAGGACACCGTCTCACCAGGTGTATGTAGTTTGAGTTCAGCAGGTGGATGAATGTGTTCAGGTGTTCTACCTGTGGTTCAGCACAGCATGTGGGCACCGTTCATAGGTTCAGTCTGGGACCTTGTGACTTGTTCAGTTAACGTGTCACTCCTTCATGGAGAAACTTCTGCTTCTGTAGCACCCTGAAACTGAAACTTGAGCAGGACACCTAATATTACATCTCATAAAAAGGGGCATAATAGGTCCCCTTTAATACTTTACTATTTGTAAAATAATTTAAAATAAAATGATAACCTTAATATGTAACCCAGACTCATTGTAAAATCGTGCCTCTACTTACATTTTTTTGCAAAACTCCAAAAACACACCAGTCACTGCAGAAATTTGCATACAAATCACTGCAGTTTTTAGCTGAAATGAACGCTAACGGCAGTAAAACACCAACAACATGTATTCCTTTTTACACAAATTATGATTACAGGGGAAAAGTATCGATTAACAAAGATTTATTTTTGTTCCTTGCACAACACTGTTATGGGTTCAAAACACTTTTGATTGCACTGTCAGATTCTCGTTTATCTGTTTTGGATAAAACTGAAAGCTGTTAGTGCCACTCTCTGGACATTTCACCGTGAAAGTGTCGCGAAACCTGCAAGCGGCAACTTCATATCATTTTGCAAAAATGTTGCCACGGGTGTTTTTTCCCAATGAGCTTGAGTTGCAACAATGGAAAAAGTATTATTTAACATCACTGAACCAAGCTACATCCATTTATGCCAAACTAAATGGGAAGAAATGGCTTTTAAAGGTATCAACTGTTTTTCTTGAGTACAAAAATCCATGCTCAAAAAAAAGCAAGCAGTTGAATTGTCAGTTTCCTCTTTTAACTTTAAACATCTTACGAAGTAAAAATTAAAAATTCAACAAGATGTAGCTAAAACAAGTAATCAACTGTGACTACAGCACACAATGAGATAAGTGACCACTTCATTACGACGTTTATATTTTTGTTGTGTTTGTGTCGTTTTTTTTTTTATTTTGTTGGTAATGAAAGTCTTTATTATACCCACTGCGGTTTATTAGAGCAGGAAATGAAAGAATCAGTTCATGGTCATTCAACGCTGGTCCATTTAAGCAGTTTGTGCCGGTAAACATCATTTTTGCTTAGTGTCAGACCAGGAGTGTTTACAATAAAATAATCAATGGTAATTTGCCAGGAGTCTGTTTTCATTTGTTGGAAAAGATAATGGAATATGGAGACTGTAACAGGCCTACATTGCTATTGGAAACTGGAAGTATGAGCTGTAGCAGGTAGTCAAGTCAAATGTATTTGTTTCGCTCTTTTCACAATACACATCATTTTAAAGCAGCTTTAGAGAAAGTCATGCTGATATGTCTATATGTCTATAATGCTCCATAGAGCAAGTTTAAGTGCTCAAGATTATAAATAATGATGAAATGAGTGATCCTGTGGATTTATATCTAGTTATAGTGTATTTACAGTGTTTACTAGCACACACACACACACACACACATTATATATATATATATATATATATATATATATATATATATATATATATATACATATATATCTCAGTGCTACAGTGACTGAGCGATCAAGACGAAAAGAGATTTAAATATAGTTTTTTTATTGTTTTATTAAGAAATGTAAATATCAGTTGGATTAGTTCCGTTAAGAGATTTAAATATCGGTCGGTTTAGTTCCGTTAAGAGATTTAAATATCGGTCGGTTTAGTTCCGTTAAGAGATTTAAATATCGGTCGGGTTAGTTCCGTTAAGAGATTTAAATATCGGTCGGTTTAGTTCCGTTAAGAGATTTAAATATCGGTCGGTTTAGTTCCGTTAAGAGATTTAGATATCGGTCGGATTTGTTTCCGTTAAGAGATTTAAATATCGGTCGGTTTAGTTCCGTTAAGAGATTTAAATATCGGTCGGGTTAGTTCCATTAAGAGATTTAAATATCGGTCGGTTTAGTTCCGTTAAGAGATTTAAATATCGGTCGGTTTAGTTCCGTTAAGAGATTTAGATATCGGTCGGATTTGTTCCGTTAAGAGATTTAAATATCGGTCGGTTTAGTTCCGTTAAGAGATTTAAATATCGGTCGGGTTAGTTCCGTTAAGAGATTTAAATATCGGTCGGTTTAGTTCCGTTAAGAGATTTAAATATCGGTCGGTTTAGTTCCCATTCAGTCGGTCACTCTCGACGCCACGTCGGAGTACCGACGAATAGGAATCTCGCTCGCGAGAGCCAATCTACTTCGAGTGTAACTAAAACGAGCCAATGCACATTGGCATGCAATGATTGCACCAGGTGCTCATGCCACGCTGTGCGGGTATAAATGAGACACAGGTGATTGCATCAAATTAGCATTTTGCTTCGGAGCCGAGTGGTAGATGGTTATGCCAGCTATCACTCCCTACCTCGCAGTGACTGACGCGGAGCCGCCTTTCGGAAGCGATCTCTTCAGTCGGTGTTGGTGTGACGGCACTGCAGCGGGTCGTGTGGTTTCGATCATCTCTCTTTGTTGTTCGTTAGAACGATCACAAGGGCTGTTCTCACAGCTGGTTCGGTGCGCTAGGTGGAGAGCGCTAAAAAGCCGTTCCCACGGCTGGTAAGAGCGCTCTCGTGAGAGAGAGCGCGCACGCCAGGCTGCACTACCCCTGACTGTGTCGCGCGACCCCTCCCCTGCGTGCTTCAGCACCAAGGAGAGCGTCCTTCTGAAAGAGCTTGCACAGATAGAGCTTGCGTCTTTTTCAAGATGACATTCTATCTGTGTGTTTCTGGATGCGGTGGTTTCCTGTCACCGAGGATGGTCATCAGCGCTGTATCTCATGTTTGGGCGTTCAGCACGCTGAGGCAGCGCTGGTGGATGAGTCATGTTCTCACTGCGGGAACATGACCATCTCGGAGTTGCGATCGCAGCTCCGTCTCGCAAGGGGGCGGAGCCTCCGTGCCTCTGCTCTCGATCTAACCTCCTCAGAGGGTTGCTTCAGGCAGTAGCCCGGCTGATTTGAGGGTTACAGTGAGCGCGTTTCCCAGGGAACCAACCCCGGGAACCCTCATCCCTCTCGCACTCCGCAGCCAGTAGAGCTGCCATTGGAACGCGGTGGGCCGTCCACGAGATGTGCACCATCCGTATCCTTTGGGGCTCCCCTTGAGGACCAGATGTCCATCGCTGCATCGGAGAGAGGGTCAGAACTCTCTGGAGAGGATGTGTCGGCGCAGGGGGCTCCTCCGGGTAGACCCGCTGTGCCCGATACTGATCCAGAGATGATGGCTATGCTTGCCCGGCCGCGCCGAGAGAGTCGGGCTCGTGTGGAACCCTCCACCGTGTCCTGAACCCTCAAGGCTGGATGATTGGTTTCTCGGGGTGGCCCGTGCTGGTTCTCAGCGCCCCACCCCGGTGCCTTTTTTCCCGGAGGTGCACGAGGAGCTCACAAGGTCGTGGGCGGCACCTTTACTGCCCGAAACCGGCCTAGTGGATCCTCCTCCCTCACCACCCTCGATGGCGGACCTGCAAAGGGATACACGCAGGTTCCTCCCGTGGAACGGGCCGTTGCTATGCAACTGTGCCCTAACTCCACTTCCAGGGGGAACCCGTGTCTTCCCTCCAGGGCCTGTAGGTACTCGTCCGATCTGATCGGGAAGGCCTATCAGGCTTGTGGAGAGGCAGGCTCCGCTTTACACGCTATGGCGTTGTTGCAGGTCCATCAGGCCCAGGCACTGAAGGCCCTGCACGAGGGTGGTCATGATCCCGCAGTTCTTCAGGAACTGAGAACCGCAACGGACCTCGCGCCGTGCGACGGAAGTTACGGGCGCGGGCCGTGGGTCGTGGCGATGTCCACCATGGTGGTCCAGGAACGCCATCTCTGGCTGTGTCTGGCGGACATGAGGAGACCGACAAAGTCAGGTTCCTTAACTCCCCGTCTCCCAGACTGGCCTTTTCGGCGACGCGTCCAGAACTTCGCCCAGCAGTTCTCGGCGCACAGAAGCAGACTGAGGCGATCAGTCACATCCTGCCACGGCGGTCAGCTGCTGTCTCCACCCGCCGCCGGCAGCGCCAGCCTGCTCGTCGCCGAGGGCGGCCGCCTGCGTCTGCCTCCGCTCCCGCGCTGCAGCAGCAGCCTCCACCCAAGCGGGCGCCGTGGGCCGGGCGCAAGCAGGCCGCCCGCCCGTCCAGGGGCCTGCCAAGAGGGGTGGCAAGGCCAAGGGCAAGCGCTCCTGAGACGGGCGACCGGAGATGAGGAGGACTGCTCTTCTGGAGACGGTGACCGCACCGCTCCATCCCCGAGGAGGGCCGGGAGGAGAATCTTGTGTTCCGTTTTCTTTCTGTTCCGCCGCTGGGCTCAGCCCCAGCGGTACCCAAATTCTCAATAAAAGAGCAGTTTCTTCCATCTCCGGGTCCTCAGGGGCTCGGAGAGTTGTGGCCGGTCAAACGCCGGACCACACTCATCCTCCTCCTTCGCCAGCAGGCAGCAGTGGACGTCCCCTCAGGTTCCTGCTGCCCACCTGTGGAATCAGGAAGTGTGGCACGGCACACTCTCACCTCGCTGCGGGCCGCCTCCACGAGACAGCCGCCCCAGCCCGGTACCTGCATTCCACCGCGCTGCCCCACGGTGGGTACGCCGGTGGTCCCTATGGTCCCGCTTGTACGGTCCCTGGGAGCCTGGCTAGCGCTCCCCGCTCCGTCTCGCTGGCTCATTCGGACCATCAGGCTCGGCTCGCGATTCAGTTCGCCCGGCGCCCCCCCAGGTTCAAGGGTGTCCGCTTCACTTCGGTGAATGCCACAGATGCCCATGTCCTGCGTGCGGAGATCGCTGTCCTGCTGGCGAAGGACGCGATAGAGCCGGTCCCTCCAGCCGATATGAAGACCGGCTTCTACAGCCCGTACTTCATTGTACCCAAGAAAACCGGTGGGTTACGGCCAATCTTGGACCTGCGAGTCCTGAATCGAGCCTCCACAAGCTACCGTTCAAGATGCTCACGCAGAAACGCATTTTCAATGCATCTGTCCCCAAGATTGGTTTGCAGCGATCGACCTGAAGGACGCGTGACTTTCATGTCTCGATCCTTCCTCGACACAGGCCATTTCTGCGCTTTGCGCTCGAGGGTCGAGCATATCAGTACAAAGTCCTGCCCTTCGGCTGGCTGGCCCTGTCCCCGTGTCTTCACGAAAGTCACGGAGGGGGCCCTCGTGCCCATGAGAGAACAGGGCGTTCGCATCCTCAACTATCTCGACGACTGGCTCATTCTAGCACAGTCCAGGGATCAGTTGTGCGAACACAGGGACCTGGTGCTCAGACACCTCAGCCAGTTGGGTCTTCGGGTCAACTGGGAAAAGAGCAAACTCACCCCGTGCAGAGGATCTCTTTTCTCGGTATGGAGTTGGATTCGGTCGAGCGGACAGCGCCTCACAGAGGAGCGTGTTCAGTCGATGCTGAACTGCCTGAACACGCGTTTCAAGGCAGGATGGCGGTTCCACTGAAACAGTTTCAGAGGCTCCTGGGGCATATGGCAGCCGCGGCAGCAGTAACGCCACTCGGCCTGCTTCATATGAGACCGCTTCAGCATTGGCTACGGCCGAGTCCCGAGATGGGCGTGGCAACGCGGCACTCACCGGTGAGCATCACACCGGCCTGTCGCCAGTCCTTCAGTCCGTGGTCCGACCCCTCGTTCCTTCGGGCTGGAGTACCCCTGGAACAGGTGTCCAGGCATGCTGTGGTTTTCACGGATGCCTCTGCCACGGGCTGGGGAGCCACGTACAACGGGCATGCAGTGTCAGGGGTTTGACGGGCCCGCACCTGCATTGGCACATCAATTGCCTCGAGTTGCTAGCAGTACATCTTGCTCTGAGCCGCCTCAAAGGGCGGTTACGGGGCAAAGATGTACTGGTCCGCACGGACAACACTGCGACCGTTGCGTATATCAACCGACAAGGTGGTCTGCGCTCCGTCGCATGTCGCAACTCGCCCGCCACCTCCTCCTCTGGAGTCAGAAGTGTCTGAGGTCGCTTCGGGCCATTCATGTACCTGGTGTGCGCAACCGTGTGGCCGACGAGCTCTCACGAGCTGCGCTCCCAGGGAGTGGCGACTCCACCCCCAGGTGGTTCAGCTGATCTGGAGACAGTTCGGGGTGGCACAGGTCGACCTGTTTGCTTCCCCAGAAACGTCCCACTGCCAGTGGTTCTATTCGCTGACCGAGGGTACACTCGCACGGATGCCCTTGCGCACAGCTGGCCCCAGGGCTGCGCAAATATGCGTTTCCCCAGTGAGCCTACTTGCACAGACACTGTGCAACGTCAGGGAGGACGAGGAGCAGGTCCTGTTGGTGGCGCCGTACTGGCCCAACCGGACCTGGTTCCCGGAACTTATGCTCCTCGCGACAGCCCTCCTTGGCGATTCCTCTGAGGAAGGACCTTCTGACTCAGAGACGGGGCACCCTGTGGCACCCGCGTCCAGACCTGTGGAAGCTTCATGTCTGGCTCCTGGACGGGACGCGGAGGTTCTAGGTGACTTACCCCAAGAGGTAGTTAACACCATCACTTCGGCACGTGCACTGTCTACAAGACAGGCTTACGCCTCGAAGTGGAACCTGTTCGTCGAGTGGTGTTCTTCTCGCCGAGAAGACCCCCGAAGATGTTCGATCGCGTCTGTGCTTTCCTTCCTGCAACAAGGGTTGGAGCGTAGGCTGTCCCCCTCCACCCTCAAGGTCTATGTTGCTGCTATATCCGCCTATCACGACCACGTAGAAGGTAAGACGGTTGGGAAGCACGACCTGGTCGTCAGGTTCCTTAGGGGGGCGAGACGGTTAAATCCTCCTCGACCCCCCTCCATACCCTCTTGGGATCTTGCTCTGGTGCTCCGAGCACTCCAGAATGCCCCATTCAAGCCTTTGCAGTCAGCAGAGCTAAAGATTCTGTCTATGAAGACTTTGCTGTTGGCTGCATTGGCCTCCATCAAGAGGGTAGGGGACCTGCAGGCATTTTCGGTCGACGAATCGTGCCTAGAGTTCGGGCCGGAAATACCCACGTGGTACTAAGGCCCCGGCCTGGCTATGTGCCCAAGGTTCCTACCACTCCCTTCAGGGACCAGGTGGTGAACCTGCAAGCGCTGCCCCCGGAGGAGGCAGACCCAGCCCTAGCTTTGCTCTGTCCCGTCCGCGCTCTGCGGATCTACGTGGATAGAACTCAAAGCTTCAGAACCTCAGATCAGCTCTTTGTCTGTCACGGAGGCCAGCAGAAGGGAAAGGCTGTCTCCAAGCAGAGGATGGCCCACTGGATAGTGGATGCCATCACCTTGGCTTACCAAGCACAAGGTGTGCCCTGTCCGCTCGGGGGCGAGCACACTCTACTAGAAGTGTTGCATCCTCCTGGGCGCTGGCACGTGGCGCCTCGCTGTCAGACATCTGTAGAGCTGCGGGCTGGGCGACACCCAACACGTTCGCTAGATTCTATAGCCTACGTGTAGAGCCGGTCTCCTCCTGTGTTCTCACCTCAAACGGGTAGAAGCACTGAGAGGCCCCGGCTCTTGTCGGCTTGCTGCGCTCCGGCGCTCTTATTCTCCAGAAGCAAACTCTGTGAGTCCTCCATCTCCCTCGGTGCCGGACGTCGCGGGCGTCCGGGCATCAGGCCCCTTGCCGCTGAATCCTTGAGAACCGGTAATGGGCTGGGCTTATATGAGTGACCCTGCGGGGATCCCATATTTCTTCCACGGTCGCTCCTACGGGAAGCCCGTGTCTTTCCCTTGGGAGAGCCTTCCCGTCACCGGGACTGAGCCCCCTCCTCCCTTGCGGGGCTACGGCTCAGCTTTGTACTCCACATAACTCCTCCGAGTGCGATGTGGGCTCCGCAGCGGCCCCTTTCTAGGCACGCTTTCCCAGTGTCATCCAATAATCACTGAACAGGGTCATGCGGAACAGCAGTGATGGACTTCCTGGTGTGAGCCCCCGTCTCATCAGGTAAGAGAGCTCAGGTGGCTCACACTGGGCACTGGAAGGGGGCAGAGGCCATGGCACTTTGGTAGGGATTCCTATTCGTCGGTACTCCGACGTGGCGTCGAGAGTGACCGACTGAATGGGAACGTCTCGGTTACGTATGTAATCCTCGTTCCCTGAAGGAGGGAACGGAGACGCCACGTCCCGTCGCCATGTCCTCTGTACCCTGCTGGGGTGCCTGCCTACCTACTCGGCTCCTCAGCAAAAGGCTAATTTGATGCAATCACCTGTGTCTCATTTATACCGCTTTTAGCGTGGCATGAGCACCTGGTGCAATCATTGCATGCCAATGTGCATTGGCTCGTTTTAGTTACACTCGAAGTAGATTGGCTCTCGCGAGCGAGATTCCTATTCGTCGGTACTCCGACGTGGCGTCTCCGTTCCCTCCTTCAGGGAACGAGGGTTACATACGTAACCGAGACGTTCCGTTAAGAGATTTAGATATCGGTCGGATTTGTTCCGTTAAGAGATTTAAATATCGGTCGGGTTAGTTCCGTTAAGAGATTTAAATATCGGTCGGTTTAGTTCCGTTAAGAGATTTAAATATCGGTCGGATTTGTTCCGTTAAGAGATTTAAATATCGGTCGGTTTAGTTCCGTTAAGAGATTTAAATATCGGTCGGATTTGTTCCGTTAAGAGATTTAAATATCGTTCGGATTAGTTCCGTTAAGAGATTTAAATATCGGTCGGTTTAGTTCCGTTAAGAGATTTAAATATCGGTCGGTTTAGTTCCGTTAAGAGATTTAAATATCGGTCAGATTTGCTCCGTTAAGAGATTTAAATATCGGTCAGTTTAGTTCCGTTAAGAGATTTAAATATCGGTCAGTTTAGTTCCGTAAGAGATTTAAATATCGGTCGGATTTGTTCCGTTAAGAGATTTAAATATCGATCGGTTTAGTTCCGTTAAGAGATTTAAATATCGGTCGGATTTGTTCCGTTAAGAGATTTAAATATCGGTCGGATTTGCTCCGTTAAGATATTTAAATATCGGTCGGATTTGCTCCGTTAAGAGATTTAAATATCGGTCGGATTTGCTCCGTTAAGAGATTTAAATATCGGTCAGTTTAGTTCCATTAAGAGATTTAAATATCGGTCGGTTTAGTTCCGTTAAGAGATTTAAATATCGGTCGGATTTGCTCCGTTAAGAGATTTAAATATCGGTCGGTTTAGTTCCGTTAAGAGATTTAAATATTGTTTAAACCATATATTTAAACCATGTTCACTCATTAGGTGTAGTGGTTTCCCAGTTTCATGTCTCTTGGTTTTTTGGATCTCTTGCCTGTGTTCCCTTCCCTGTTGTATTTGGACTGCCTGTTTGTGCTATTGATGCATTGCCTGTACACTGGACTACGTGTCTGGATTGTCCCTTTATTAAAACTGCATTTGGATCCTCAGCCTTTGTGTCTTGGGACAGTTTGTTACAGATATGATTGGTTGTTAAAAATAAAATAAAAATAAAAAAATAAAAAAAAAATATAAATATATATATATATATATATATATATATATATATATTTTTTTTTTTTTTTTTTTTTTTTTTTTTTTTTTTTTCAATTTGTATTGACAAATTTAAGCTAGAGTGTTGAAAAATGAGTATGGCTTTAATTTCAGTTAGTAGCGTCTCTGAAATCAGGCAGAATTACTGTAATGTGATGGAAACACATAATGTTTACTGTGGTTGAAAATGACTTATATTTTGAAAAATATTTTGGGAAAGTTAAACTTCTGGGAAATAAGTGCCATCTAGGAGACAGCAATATTACTGTGCTAGTGATCAGAGTAAATTTATTTACGCTGGTATTGGTATTGAAGGGTTTGTGGTGAAAAGTCTAGTCTTGTCCACCACAGCCGTCTATTCAACTGTGCGAAACCTTTTTTTAAATGATTGCAACACATTCTTGGTCACGATGCTCATCCAAGCAGCGTTAAGTTAGTTGAATATCTGCTAACAGTGTAGATCAGTGCCACATTTGCTAGATTAATATATTTATATTCCATTGTCCAATGATTTGTTGTATAGTCATAAAAAACAATACTGAGTTCCAAAAAGAAACCGGAAGACTGCATGATCATTCCCTTGAGCCATAAGGTTTCAGTGGTCAGGTCTGGGTTAGAGTGGTCATCATTCCCTCTGACTTAAGACAGTTAGGTTAGGAGTTTTGTTTGACAGGATTTATGATCCAGAAGCACATCCAACTGGGCAAAATCACACTCACCATTTACAGGTTTAAAAAGTTTTCCAGACCTGTCCTGGTTGAGTAAACAGCCGGCGGGCAGGTAATTAATCACAGCGCGTGCCCTTCACGTCCTGCTGCGGTCTTCAGGGAGCATTTGACATGCAGTGCTAAGCAGCATTCGCTCATTTCACAGAAGTGTTTGTTATAGCCACTACCGGCCATAATGCATTGGATGGGAGCTTTGAAGTTTGTGATTGTAAATTGTTTCAAAGACTTGTTTTGTTGATGCATCTTTCTGTTGTGTAAATTGTTATTTTTTTTGTCAACAAGGACACATTAAATTGATCAAAAAAGACAATAAAGGCATTTCAAATATTTGAGAAGTATACTATAGCTTGACAAATGTATTGTTCCATTAAGAGATTTAAATATCGGTCGGTTTTGAGATTTAAATATTGGTCTGTTTTGAGATTTAAATATTGTTTGGTTTTGTTCCATTAAGAGATTTAAATATTGGTCGGTTTTGAGATTTAAATATCGGTCGGTTTTGAGATTTAAATATCGGTCGGTTTTGAGATTTAAATATTGTTTGGTTTTGTTCCATTAAGAGATTTAAATATCGGTCGGTTTTGAGATTTAAATATCGGTCAGTTTTGAGATTTAAATATCGGTCGGTTTTGAGATTTAAATATCGGTCAGTTTTGAGATTTAAATATTGTTTGGTTTTGTTCCATTAAGAGATTTAAATATTTGTCGGTTCTGCGATTTAAATATTGGTCTGTTTTGAGATTTAAATATCGGTCGGTTTTGAGATTTAAATATCGGTCGGTTTTGAGATTTAAATATCGGTCGGTTTTGAGATTTAAATATCGGTCTGTTTTGAGATTTAAATATAGGTCTGTTTTGAGATTTAAATATCGGTCGGTTTTGAGATTTAAATATCGGTCGGTTTTGAGATTTAAATATCGGTCTGTTTTGAGATTTAAATATTGGTCTGTTTTGAGATTTAAATATTGTTTGGTTTTGTTCCATTAAGAGATTTAAATATTGGTTGGTTTTGAGATTTTAATATCGGTCGGTTTTGAGATTTAAATATCGGTCAGTTTTGAGATTTAAATATCGGTCAGTTTTGAGATTTAAATATTGTTTGGTTTTGTTCCATTAAGAGATTTAAATATTTGTCGGTTCTGCGATTTAAATATTGGTCTGTTTTGAGATTTAAATATCGGTCAGTTTTGAGATTTAAATATCGGTCAGTTTTGAGATTTAAATATTGGTCTGTTTTGAGATTTAAATATTGGTCTGTTTTGAGATTTAAATATTGGTCTGTTTTGAGATTTAAATATTGTTTGGTTTTGTTCCATTAAGAGATTTAAATATTTGTCGGTTCTGCAATTTTAAATATTGGTCTGTTTTGAGATTTAAATATCGTTTGGTTTTGAGATTTAAATATCGGTCAGTTTTGAGATTTAAATATCAGTCAGTTTTGAGATTTAAATATTGTTTGGTTTTGTTCCATTAAGAGATTTAAATATTTGTCGGTTCTGCGATTTTAAATGGTCAGTTTTGAGATTTAAATATTGGTCTGTTTTGAGATTTAAATGTTTGGTTGGTTTTGAGATTTAAATATCGTTTGGTTTTGTTCCATTAAGAGATTTAAATATTGGTCGGTTTTGAGATTTAAATATCGGTCGGTTTTGAGATTTAAATATTGGTCAGTTTTGAGATTTAAATATCAGTCAGTTTTGAGATTTAAATATTGTTTGGTTTTGTTCCATTAAGAGATTTAAATATTTGTCGGTTCTGCGATTTTAAATGGTCAGTTTTGAGATTTAAATATCGGTCGGTTTTGAGATTTAAATATCGATCGGTTTTGAGATTTAAATATCGGTCAGTTTTGAGATTTACATATCGGTTACTTTTGAGATTTAAATATCGGTCGGTTTTGAGATTTAAATATCGGTCAGTTTTGAGATTTAAATATTGGTCGGTTTTGAGATTTAAATATCGGTCAGTTTTGAGATTTAAATATCGGTCAGTTTTGAGATTTAAATATTGTTTGGTTTTGTTCCATTAAGAGATTTAAATATTTGTCGGTTCTAAGCGATTTTAAATGGTCAGTTTTGAGATTTAAATATTGGTCTGTTTTGAGATTTAAATGTTTGGTTGGTTTTGAGATTTAAATATCGTTTGGTTTTGTTCCATTAAGAGATTTAAATATTGGTCGGTTTTGAGATTTAAATATCGGTCGGTTTTGAGATTTAAATATTGGTCAGTTTTGAGATTTAAATATCGGTTACTTTTGAGATTTAAATATCGGTCGGTTTTGAGATTTAAATATCGGTCAGTTTTGAGATTTAAATATCGGTCAGTTTTGAGATTTAAATATTGTTTGGTTTTGTTCCATTAAGAGATTTAAATATTTGTCGGTTCTGCGATTTTAAATGGTCAGTTTTGAGATTTAAATATTGGTCTGTTTTGAGATTTAAATGTTTGGTTGGTTTTGAGATTTAAATATCGTTTGGTTTTGTTCCATTAAGAGATTTAAATATTGGTCGGTTTTGAGATTTAAATATCGGTCGGTTTTGAGATTTAAATATCGGTCGGTTTTGAGATTTAAATATTGGTCAGTTTTGAGATTTAAATATCGGTCGGTTTTGAGATTTAAATATTGGTCTGTTTTGAGATTTAAATATCGTTTGGTTTTGTTCCATTAAGAGATTTAAATATTGGTCGGTTTTGAGATTTAAAATATCAATATACATTTAAAATGTATATTGGTTTCCATAACTTTTCCAGGCCTGGACAACAACAGTTTAAAAGTCTCTGATTTCTCCATGTTTTCAATGAGCGTGGGATCCCTATTAAGAGTCCCGTCGTTCTTCAGTCAGTTTTCTGTGTCTCGGAGGCATGAAACACTGAAGCTGAACGTTGTAGGTGGATGAGGAGCAACACCGTTTCCTTATCAGTCCTCACCTGCTGCACTCGTATATGAGAAGAGAGGGGAAAAAAGGATAAAAAGCAATTCAGGGCATCCAGCTTAAGACATTTATTCAAATTTTATTTTTTTTCCAAATGCTGTCTCCAAGTGTTGCTAGTGTCAAGTCAGTTTTATTTCATAGAATGGAAATGAATTTGCTTGATAATTGAGATTGGCCCTTCAGGGCAGGATTGTGGAAGAAATGTCAGCACTCCTTAAATGCGGAGCGCTGCAGACCCATCCCAAGCATTTGGGCTCATTTTTACACCCGCGCATTATGAAAGCGAATCTAATCACTAGTGTGATATTCTCCTCCCACCGTCTAAGAGCTTTTCTTCAGAGGAGACAATCGGCACATCCTCATGAGGATCTCTTTCTGCGGATCAGCACATAGAGTGAGAGAAGATGCTTGTACCTCTCAGAGCCCATTTATTTGCTCTAAACATATCAAAGCAATAATTAAAATAGTCTTGTTAAGTAAGATGTGACATTAAATAATGATGTTAGTGCATTGAGATTATTTTATCTTGAAGTTTAATGCTCCTCGGAACAAAAATACTCATATTACAATTTGGAGATGGAGAAAACAGTGTAGCTACGATACAAACTGTGGCAAAGTACAATATTCAGTTAGATATTTCATTGTTGATATTATCTGTCTTGTCATGTCTTTCTCATCCAGTCTTTATGTCTCTGTCTCTGGCCAGTTCTTGGTTCTTCTGAGCTATATGTTTTTCTTTTCTTTCTTGAAGTGGAGACTCCTGTGAAAGCTTGTTTCTGCCACGGAAAAAAAACTGAAAAATAAAAAGGATTTGTGATTTTTGTGATTTTTGTGAATTTTGACTTTTTAACTGGAAATTGCGAGTTTATATCTCACAATCCTTAGGTAAAAACATATAAACTTGCACATTGCATTGCAATTGTGAGTTATAAAGTCAATTGTAAGTTATAAACTGGCAATTACGAGAAAAAGTAAGAATTGCAAGCTGACATTTTTCTTATAATTTTGAGTTTATATCTTACAGTTTTGAGAGCAAATATAAACTTGCAATTGCGAGAACAATGTAAGAAGTTGATTTTTTCAAAAATCCAGTTTGTTTAAAAAATTATTCCATGGCCACTGTAAACCCTAACACTTGAAATAATGAATTGGTTTGAGTAGAGCCAACTCAAATTCAACAAGTTCAATCAAATTATCTTTTATGAGTATTTAGAACTTTCTTTTTCTTTTGAGTTCTCAAAACTGACACATTTCGAGTAATCTGAGTTGTTTCATGAGTTTGAACTTGTTTCTTTAAATTTAGACTAACTAATAGAAATAGAAATTTAAATAGAAATTTCTATTTCCCAGCATGCTTTGCCATGACACTCAAAAGGGAGAATAAATGCCCACATTAAGTGTTATATTATGTTTTTTGTGCAAGATTTAAGGTGGAGATTTAGTAGTGTTTAATGTTTTGTTATGCTAGTTTAGAAGAGTTTCTGTTATGTTGGGGGTTTTCAGGGTTTCCATCATGTGATAAAGAGCATGAGCTTAGTTTGAGGTCAGATTTGTGTTAAATGTATTATATTGCTGTCCTCATTCAGCAAGTGCTATGCTATGCTAATGCTACCAAAGTTGTTGTACAAATACATGTTCAGAGCAATTAAAATGTATGAGTACAAAATAAAAATCTGCAAGTTCTGCTTACTTAAACTTTACATTTCTTAACTTAAAAAAATGTGATGTAATCGATTGCCTCAATTTTTTTTTTGTTGAGTTTTGCCAACGTTTTCAGGTTTACGGTGTAGACTTCTGATCTTGCCATCTATCAAAGGTTTATGTTGAGTGTAACAGTAGCTCTGAGGGCCTCTGAGACCGTTTGCAAGATTGCAGTAGCTGTTCAAATTTGATCAGTAAAAAGAGACACCAAATTAGCAATGGTTTGAATGAAACTGGTGGTCAAATATGAACAGTTTAGCATCATCATGCAAAGATATTTGACTGTCCAGTGGTGCAATAGACCAATCACAATCAAGTAAATCAAGCCATGTAGTCAAATGTTGATGTGTGTGTGCGTGTGTGTGTGTGTGTGTGTGTGTGTGTGTGTGTGTGTGTTTGTACTGCACATACCTCAACATGTTTCATATGTTCATATCCTCATGGACACGTTTTAATGTTTTATGTTTTAATCTCCACAAATAACTATATAAAGTAATAAGAGCAGTTCCACGTGAAAGCGGTTGTTCTGCGCAGGTGGTTGTGTGTGTGTGTGTGTGTGTGTGTGTGTGCTATCAGCCTTGCGTTTACGCTGTTTGCACTCTTGCATGTGTTTGCTGCCAGCAGGTGTTGTGCTTTACGTGGGAGTTGGTGTTATATTTTTAAT
>CM031963.1:32764272-32809272 GCA_018749465.1 Paracanthobrama guichenoti
CACCGACACCACTGTATGACTGATCTGATCCAGACTCACACTGACCCGAAGTCAGCCGGAGACATTTGCGTCATCTGAGCTGCTCTTGTTTGCACACACAACTGTCCATCAAATGTTTTGGGGTTTAACTGGCTCATATTTTGAAAGCATCACCCACAAATTGTCATGGAAGAAAGTTGTGTCATCAATAAAAATCTATTTAACGTGGCATTTCCTTTCTAAAGAGCGCAAGTTTGAAGCTTAAATCATTCCTGTGTCTCTAACATCAACAAACACAAATAATGACAGGTTCCTGAACACAATCACAACTGGTTATTGGTCAGTCAAACTGAAAGCCCCGCCCCAAACTGATGTCATTGGTTGATTTGGGATTAAACAAACCAATCAATGAATAATGAATGTTGAAAGTGTCAACTACTAGGGCACTATTTGAGGGGACAGCCATTTGTAGTGGTGTCCGAAACCATAGTGGATGTTTTTGAGTGCACTCATTCTATCCCACAATGCACTGGAATAACAGGTGTACAGCCGATGTACACACACACGGCTGTCTGACTTCACACACTCGTTTTCATTCACTCCTTCCAGTGAGCTGTGTTAGTGGACTAACGTAGGGAATCGTGAATGAGGGTTTAGGGACCGATTTCAGATTCAGCCTCAGTGTTACACGTTGCAGGAAATTAACCTATGAAGGCTTTATTAATAATCTCTCTGAATATTAAAGTGAGACATGAGAAATTAGTTTAACATCCATATGTGTACATATATATATAGCAGATACAAAGTTTTTGAGTTGTTTAACAATCAGAAATATAAGTAAAATAATAAAATAAAGAAAAGGGTTCCATAATGTAAATGCATAAACTAAATTGTTGGACCAAATGTTATAAAAAAATAAAATAAAATAAAAAGTCTATAAAAATTAGCAGATGTATTAGTCTTTTTAAAATAAGCATAATATTTTCTGTTATGTACTAACAGACAAATAAACAATATAAACATTAAAAAAATTATATATATATATATATATATATATATATATATATATATATATATATATATATATATATATACACATACATATATACACACACACACACTCACCTAAAGGATTATTAGGAACTCCTGTTCAATTTCTCATTAATGCAATTATCTAATCAACCAATCACATGGCAGTTGCTTCAATGCATTTAGGGGTGTGGTCCTGGTCAAGACAATCTCCTGAACTCCAAACTGAATGTCAGAATGGGAAAGAAAGGTGATTTAAGCAATTTTGAGCGTGGCATGGTTGTTGGTGCCAGACGGACCGGTCTGAGTATTTCACAGTCTGCTCAGTTACTGGGATTTTCACGCACAACCATTTCTAGGGTTTACAAAGAATGGTGTGAAAAGGGAAAAACATTCAGTATGCAGCAGTCCTGTGGGCGAAAATGCCTTGTTGATGCTAGAGGTCAGAGGAGAATAGGCTGACTGATTCAAGCTGATAGAAGAGCAACTTTGACTGAAATAACCACTCGTTACAACCGAGGTATGCAGCAAAGCATTTGTGAAGCCACAACACGCACAACCTTGAGGCGGATGGGCTACAACAGCAGAAGACCCCACCGGGTACCACTCATCTCCACTACAAATAGGAAAAAGAGGCTACAATTTGCACAAGCTCACCAAAATTGGACAGTTGAAGACTGGAAAAATGTTGCCTGGTCTGATGAGTCTCGATTTCTGTTGAGACATTCAGACGGTAGAGTCAGAATTTGGCGTAAACAGAATGAGAACATGGATCTATCATGCCTTGTTACCACTGTGCAGGCTGGTGGTGGTGGTGTAATGGTGTGGGGGATGTTTTCTTGGCACACTTTAGGCTCCTTAGTGCCAAGTGGGCATCGTTTAAATGCCACGGCCTACCTGAGCATTGTTTCTGAACATGCCCATCCCTTTATGACCACCATGTACCCATTCTCTGATGGCTACTTCCAGCAGGATAATGCACCATGTCACAAAGCTCGAATCATTTCAAATTGGTTTCTTGAACATGACAATGAGTTCACTGTACTAAAATGGCCCCCACAGTCACCAGATCTCAACCCAATAGAGCATCTTTGGGATGTGGTGGAACGGGAGCTTCGCGCCCTGGATGTGCATCCCACAAATCTCCATCAACTGCAAGATGCTATCCTATCAATATGGGCCAACATTTCTAAAGAATGCTTTCAGCACCTTGTTGAATCAATGCCACGTAGAATTAAGGCAGTTCTGAAGGCGAAAGGGGGTCAAACACAGTATTAGTATGTGTTCCTAATAATCCTGACAGGTGAGTGTATATATATATATATATATATAATAAAATGAAGGAAAGAAATAATAAAATAAACTAAATAATACAAATAAATAAAATAAAATAAAATAAAATAATTTAAAAAATGCAGTCATAAAGCTGGCCAGTATGTGTTCTGCACATTCCGGCGTCAAGCCAAAATACTATTGAATACTATTTGAACAATATTGTTTCCTATGTGGAGTGTTATTTGCTTTTAGACAAACCAATTTAAAAATGCATTTAAAATAAATGACACGGTTGTTTCACTTTTTTTCATTGTCGATTTATAATAATGTTGTTTTGTCTTGCAGAGGTGGTTCAGCTCAGTCTAGCGGATGAGAAGCGTCTGAGCGTCACAACAGTGACCGTCGGCCTGAGCGCAGTGCTGTCCTGCGCCATTCAGGGCACCCTGAGACCACCCATCATCTGGAAGAGAAACGGCATCATCCTCAACTTCCTGGATCTCGAGGATATCAATGTGAGTACTCTGATGTCAAACTGTTGAACACCATCGTTACTGTATGTCCAAGAAATAAAGATGCAGTTAATTAACCCTTCTGTGACAACATGCCCCAATAGTTGTGTGTTGTCACATTAAGTGGGTGACATCACAATTGGAACATTCCAGTAAATATTGTATTATAGGCTATTTAAAGCATTATTAAAGAGTTAAACAATTGACCGTTCGCAAAGACTTTAGTTACTGCACTGCAAAAAATGCTTTTCTTACTCAGTATTTTTGTCTTGTTTCTAGTCCAAACATCTAAAAATTCTTAAAACAAGCAGCATTTACTAGGCAAGCAAAAGTTTTTGTCTTGTTTTGGGGGAAAATAACTCAATAAAGTGAGTTTTTGCTTAAAATAAGCAAAATAATCTGCCAGTGGGATAAGAAAAATAATCTTAATTCAAACAGAAAACATTTACCCCATTGGCAGATTATTAACTTAATTTTGAGTTATTTTCTCCCAAAACAAGACAAAAACTTTTGCTTGTCTAGTAAATGCTTCTTCATTTAAGAATTTTTTAGATATTTGGACTGGAAACAAGACAAAAATACTAAGTAAGAAAAGCATTTTTTGCAGTGTGTTGTTCTGTCCGACATGCCATGGCGCGTTCTCACACCACACACACGTGTTCTCACGTAGAGCAAAGAGGACACTAACAACACGCCGACAGACAGGACAGAGCAAGTTACTTTTGATATGGAACAAAGTCTCAATTTGTTCAGTGTTCAAGGAAGTAAGGGCTGAAAGTGAAGGCGGCAGACCCTCACTGCCGCGCACATACATAACAAAACGTAAATAAAACACAACATAAAGTCCAGGCCTGGTCCTCTCTCGTCCTTCACTGGTGTCGCTCGTCCTTATGCCTCCGAGCTCCCTCATGAGAGGACTCGCTCATTCTCAATCACGCACCGGTCTCGCTCGCTCCTCCCACGTCTCTCGCTCGTCAACCTCGCCATAGCCGTTTTGTGGCTCTTTAATGTATCGTGATCGCTGTAGCGCCTCAGTTAAAGCTGCTCTTGAAGCGATCATCTCTTCCTTCTAGTTCATTGATAAGCATCAAATTAACATGAATGAACACTAAAAGAAATGTTGTTTCAACCGAGGAAAGATGTCGGTACACACTGTTTTTGAAGTTCAATCCACCATCGTTAATCTACTAACTCTCCTGACTGCTTTGTCAGACAAAACGGCAGATTTGGTGATGTGATTGGTCAGATCGCCTGTCAATCAAACTGGGTGACTTATGAACTAAATATGTAGATGGTAAACATTGTTTGTTAATGGTATAAAATACCCAGATATTAACATTGTGTCGGCCTAGATCCGGGCCACATCTGGAACATGTGGATTCAACAAGCACCAGATATGGGCCGACACTATGTTGTGCTCTGGGTAACAACATTTAAAAGCTGAGAGTTGACAACATTTACACATGCACCAATAATGCTATGCTGCCTTCACATGCTATTGGAAATTCCCTACTTCCCACTTCTGAAGTCGTGATTACGAGCTCGTCATGTTCAAGTGCTTTGTTGTCGGAAAGAACAGGAATCATGGTGAATACACATTTGTGTAACTGGACTTTGGACATCTTTCCAGAGCCCCCTGCATGAAATACTGACATACTATCTGGAAACCCTTTATAATGTCTTATGATTGATGTAGATCTCATAAAGTTGTCTGACAAAAGAAGTTTTCAGTGTAGCCCACCTGTAGCTCTCTTTCCAGCTCCATAACTTGGTTATATGCGTCCTATGTGCTTTCACCGTATTGAACACCTTCTCAAGGTGAGAAACCATGCTGAGCTTCTTTCCTGATGTAAAGTGATTTCATCCTTCTGTTAATTGGGCAGCTGCTGCATATCTGATAATCATCCAGAACACGAGGCTCAGTCGGGGTCCAGTTGCATTGATTTTCACCAATTAATCAGTATGTTGGAGAATAGAAGCTCTTGCCAAAACAAATTACAAATGTTAATGTTCATTATCAGGATACATGCTCTGTATTCTGAGGCACACTTTCCATTTGCAATTACTAAACATATTTGTGTTTCCTCCACTTCATATTATCATGATGTAATTGGAAACAACTTCTCAGGAGTTGGGCCAGGAGCCGTGCTGATTTCAAAGGGCTGCGAATCATGTGCAGGTTTTGAGAGGCAGACATGCTCGGGGTGGGAATGGGTAGTGCTTAATGAGGTGTGTCTCGCTTGTGTTTAGCTCACCTGCGTTCCTGACAGCATGGGGTTGTGTTTCTGTGCGCGCTCATTACAATACTCTAATTGCATGTTAATGAAGTGTTTGCTGAATGTTGCAACACTGACCCAGTCAATGCTGACGCGCGGGTCAACGAGAGCGAGCACTGGTGAAGAGTGCAGCTTCATGAACAGCTGGAGTGAGAATCGGGACGCTGCGGAAGAGGATTGTGTTCTCTCTGTTAAACCGGGAAACTTAACATGATTGCGTCTTACACCAAAAAACTCAGCTGAAGCATCAGCATGTGTAATCGTGTTTTGATTGTGAAGTCTTTGTTATTGATTGGGTCTGATTCCCCAGGCGACTAGTTTATACCTTCCCGGGGGAAAACAAGAGTGTATTCTACATGATTTCTCACTGTTGACTGATCTTTAAAAATGAGGCATATGGTGCCTGTTTATAGCTGTATATTAACTAGAGTTTTAGGGTGTATAGGATCGTTTACAGGTGCTTTCAGTATTTGTTGGTTTCTGTTGCACTGATCATTATGGCAGTTCATGCTGTGAATCATTGATTTCAATCCAGTAATTTTGTCAGATGCAGACACTATATTGCCAAAAATTTTGGGACGCCATTTTACATGCACATGAACTTTAATGCCATCCCATTCTTAATCCGTAGGGTTTAATATGGAGTTGGCCCACCCTTTGCAGCTCTAACAGCTTCAGCTCTTCTGGGAAGGCTTTCCACAAGGTTTAGGAGTGTGTTTATGGGAATTTTTGACCATTCTTCTAGAAGCGCATTTGTGAGGTCAGGCACTGATGTTGGATGAGAAGGCCTGGCTCGCAGTTGCCGCTCTAATTCATCCCAAAGGTGTTCTATCGGGATGAGGTCAGGACTCTGTACAGGCCAGTCAAGTTCCTCCACACCAAACTCGCTCATCCATGTCTTTATGGACCGACGCTTTGTGCACTGGTGCGCAGTCATGTTGGAACAGGAAGGGGCCTTCCCCAAACTGTTCCCACAAAGTTGGGAGCATGAAATTGTCCAAAATGTCTTGGTATGCTGAAGCATTAAGAGTTCCTTTCACTGGAACTAAGGGGCCAAGCCCAACCCCTGAAAAACAACCCCACACCATAATCCCCCTCCACCAAACTTTACACTTGGCACAATGCAGTCAGGCAAGTACTGTTCTCCTGGCAACCGCCAAACTCAGACTCGTCCATGGGATTGTCAGACAGAGAAGCGTGATTGGTCACTCCAGAGAACATGGCGGCGTGCTTTACACCACTGCATCCCATACTTTGCATTGCACTTGGTGATGTAAGGCTTGGATGATCTGCTCGGCCATGGAAACCCATTCCATGAAGCTCTCTACGCACTGTTCTTGAGCTCATCTGAAGGCCACAGAAGTTTGGAGGTCTGGAGCTATTGACTCTGCAGAAAGTTGGCGACTTCTGCGCACTGTGACCCTCAGCATGCGCTGACCCTGCTCTCTGATTTTACATGGCCTACCACTTTGTGGTTGAGTTGCTGTTGTTCCCAATTGCTTCCACTTTGTTATAATCCCAGTTGAGCATGGAATATTTAGTAGTGAGGAAATTTCATGACTTATTGCACAGGTGGCAACCTATCACGGTACCACGCTTGAGTTCACTGAGCTCCTGAGAGCGACCCATTCTTTCACAAATGTGTGTAGAAGCGTCTGCATGCCTAGTGCTTGATTTATACACCTGTGGTCATGAAGGGATTGAACACCTGAACTCAGGGATTTGGAGGAGTGTCCCAATACTTTTGGCAATAGTGTACCTTAACCAAGTTTAGTGTTTTGTTCTTCTCTCATATTTAATATATTCAAAAAATACAACATATTTTCCTCATATTTTGATGGTTTACTCTAACTTGTAGGGTCATTAAAAACAAATATCCCCTCTGGACGTCACTTTTGGCCGCTACTATCATTGGCTGACCAATTTGAGGGAACTGATAGAGAAGAGCAGTGGGCCCAGAACTGAACCCTGTGGTACACCGCTGGTTATTGCACAGGGTGAGGAGAGTGTCGCTTACAAGCTGTTATCCAGATTGGGGATGGTGTGTCACAGGCATGTATAGTGGGAATCTGGCGCTCTGTGAAAGAGTTTTAACTTTTGCACTGTTACGTAGACATCTGTTGACAAATGAGAAGTTCACACAGGCGAGTTCAGTGCTATTTTTTATGTTGCATGTTATGTTTTTTATGTTATATATATATATATATATATATATATATATATATATATTTCTATTTATTCACGTACTATTAATTTATATGTGTTTAATAAGGAAAAGTGAGTTTAAAGGTGTACTGTGTAATATTTAGGAGGATCTCTTGACAGACAATATAATATGCTATGTTTTCAGTGGAGTATAAAGACCTTACATAATGAGCCGTTATGTTTTTATTACCTTAGAATGAGCCGTTTCTATCTACACATACCGCGGGTCCCCTTATAGTGAAGGATCTTAACACACCTCACACCACAGGAAAATCTGATAAAATAATCTGTAGAACCATCAAGATAATCAGGATTTAAGCCCCGATTATCTTGTAGTGTGTACCCAGCATTATGTAAGGGATAATCCATGGCTAGCTGTGCATTAAAGGGGTCATATGATGGTTCTAAAAAGAGCATTATTTTGTGTATTTGGTTTAATGCAATGTGTTTACGCAGTTGCTCCTCTATTGCCCTCCTTTCTGAAAAGTGTCGATTTTTACAAAGCTCATCTTTCTGAAAAGCACGGTGTGCTCTGATTGGCCAGCGATCCAGTGCATTGTGATGGGTTCGAATACCTTAAGCATCTGACGGAAATGCCACGTTTCTTACCATATTTGGAACATCAGCTCCCAAAGCAAAGCAATGTTGACAGATGATAATGTCGGTCCTACCTTATCAATTCAAGCTGAATCTGGTCTGGATGATGCAGATGTCAAGCTGATCGATCAACGAGATTCTATTTTATTCTACAGTAAGAATAAAAGTTATGCCTTCTTTCACTGCATATACATGTGGGCGGTGTTATAGAACTGATGTAGATTTGTGGGGGGGTGTTTGAGCGAAGCATTTTAGGAAGGTGTGGCTCAGCCTTAACTACCATATTACACCCTAAAGAGAAAGAAAAACAAGAAATCGCATCATATGACCCCTTTAAAGGATTTTAATGCACGACGTGGAGGCAAAGAATTTGAAATGAAAATCCTTGGCGACACTTTATTTTACAGTGTCCTTGTTACATATACATGTACTTACAATAGTGAATTATGCATAATTACATGCAATTAACCCTCAACCAAAGCCTAATCCTACCCTAACCCTGTAGTAAGTGTGTTGTTAACTAATATTACGCAGTACTTAAATATATAATTACACTGTAACAATGACACCTTAAAATAAAGTTTAACCAAAAATTTTAATCCTTTAATGTGCAGATGTTATTGATGTTTGCATTGATGTTTTTACTGGACCATAAAATTGTCGGTTATTTTCGTCAGTTACGGCTCGTTAGATCCAGCATTCTGCCTACTTTGAATCAGACACAGAGATAAAGTAGTGCGTAAGATTACGTTTATTTTAATTAATTACTGAATTACTGAGAGAGAGAGAGAGAGAGAGAGAGAGAGATTCGTCCCTGCGTCTGTCTCTCTTAACAATGAAGAAGTGCGTTTATAACTTAAAAATAGCGATGTAACCACGTCATTGTTGAGAAATATAATGTAGTGATCCAGTAGCTTAGCTATTTTATTTTTTTATTGCACACCTTCCAGACAATCAGAATCGAGTATTCAGACAGACTGTGGCATTTTATTTTATTTTTATTTTTTTTATGTAGACTGAACAAGTGTCCTGATATTAATCATAATCATCACTATATCATAAAAATTAATCTATATAATCATACAATTTCTAATGCCATATATTTAACTAGTTCCTGAAACATTTCGCTACATTTGAAGCAGTTGTTCAGGCGATGATGTGTGACGTAAAGTCAGCATAGGAAGACTCTCACAACACAACAGTGACCCAGGAGTAAATGAACTGCTGAGGGTTCAAACAGAAGAAGCTCTAAATTTTAGAAAGGCCAAGCCAGTGTCCTGACCTCAATCCAGCGGCGGTCTGTTGTGTGATCCGAAGTGTGCAAATGCACCTCAGCGGCTCCAGAAACATTTAGTGGAGGAGATTGCCAATAAAACACTTTTACTAGCTACAGTAGTGATGACTTTTTTTTGATTTCGTAAATTATATGTGTGTTGATTGATAAATAAAGTGTGTGTGTGTGTGTGTGTGTGTTTATGTGATTTATGAGGACACAAATTTGTATAATGACATGGGTATTACACTGGTATTACAACGTAAATGTTGTTTATGAGGACATTCCCTGTGTCCTCATAATAAAAATGGCTTTAAAAGCACACTAAACAATGTTTTATTACAAATTTAAAAATGCTGAATGCTTTCTGTGATGGGTAGGTTTAGGGGTAGTGTGTGTGTGTGTGTGTGTGTGTGTGTGTGTGTGTGTGTGTGTGTGTGTGTGTGTGTGTGTGTGTGTGTGTGTGTGTGTGTAAAGATGAAGATCAGGGTAAATTCAAATAATTTCACTGACAAACCTTTGTTTCTCAAGTGCATGCTGATCATTGTATTTTCAAAATCACTGCCCCAGAGTACTCAGATAATAGTTATAAAAGTTCATTTAAGTTCATTTTTTTTGCATTGGATATATCCGTAATGGGACAAAACAGGCTACATTCGCTTTTGCTTTGTCACATACATTCCCTCCCTAATTCTCCTCTTTTCTTCTGTTCGCTCTCTCACCTGCACAGAAAACATTTTACACTGTTTTTTTGCAAATACCATGTTGTGTTTCTGCAGTGCCATATAAATATCATGGTGTATGAATATGTATGTTTACCCCACCATATTTCACTAAGGCTCAGTCAGTCCTTCCTCACTCCATCCTCTCTGCTGTCACTCTGACCTTTTGGACACTTTCACTTCATCTGTTATACACTGATCAGGCATAACATTATGACCACTGACAGGTGAAGTGAATAACACTGATGATCTCTTCATCACCTGTTAGTGGGTGGGATATATTAGGCAGCAAGTGAACATTTTGTCCTCAAAGTTGATGTGTTAGAAGCAGGAAAAATGGGCAAGCGTAAGGATTTGAGCGAGTTTGACAAGGGCCAGATTGTGATGGCTAGACGACTGGGTCAGAGCATCTCCAAAACTGCAGCTCTTGTGGGGTGTTCCCGGTCTGCAGTGGTCAGGATCTATCAAAAGTGCTCCAAGGAAGGAACAGTGGAGATCCGGCCACAGGGTCATGGGCGGCCAAGGCTCATTGATGCACGTGAGGAGTGAAGGCTGGCCCGTGTGGTCTGATCAAACAGGCAAGCTACTGGAGCTCAAACTGCTCAAGAAGTTAATGCTGGTTCTGATAGAAAGGTGTCAGAATACACAGAGCATCTCAGTTTGTTGCGTATGGGGTGGCATAGCCGCTGACCAGTCAGGGTGCCCATGCTGACCCCTGTCCACCGCCGAAAGCACCAACAGTGGCACATGAGCATCAAAACTGGGTTTGAGGTGTTGTTGGCCTCCAAATTCCCCAGATCTTAATTGAGCATCTGTAGGCATCTGCAACTTACAGGACTTAAAGGATCTGCTGCTAGCATCTTGGTGCCAGATACAACAGCACACCTTCAGGGGTCTAGTGGAGGCCATGCCTCGACAGGTCAGGGCTGTTTTGGCAGCAAAAGGGGGACCAACATAATCTTATGCCTGATCAGTATATTAATATATTCTCATTTTACTATATTCTGTCAATAATATTAATGTGCAGGCATGGCATCTGATGGACGCTCCATTGATGCTGAATGATTATTATATTCATATATAATTGGTAAATTGGCACAGTTGTGCGATAAATACTCATCTCTGATTCTAAATCTAATGCAGCTAAATTTCCCAGGTGTTTTTGTGTTTTCTGATCATTTTAATTAGGGGTTTATTAACTATAGTTTTAGTGCGGCTCTTTCGGTTAACCCTCATCACAAGACATTATCTGACAATTGATTTAGAAATTTGAATGACAAACTCTTAATTAGATTTCATCAGAAAGTGGCAGCCAATACAGCTCCAGTGATGAAAACCGCTATGAGTCCTCCTTATGCAGCTTAATATCGGCCTCACGGCAGAGGTGAAGTACTATCAGTCACATAATCTTTATTTAATAAAAAAAGTAATTAGTTTTTGTCATTGGGTTTCCACAGCATCCGTGTCCTTGGAAGAGAGTCACTTCTGCCCTCTTCATCCTAAAACTTCAGCACTTGGAGGCAAAGTCGTGTTTTTCCAGGAGCTGATCATCCATCTCGCTGGATTAGTGGCGACCTCCTAAACAAACAAATCGCAGTTTTGTTCCCTGTACGGCAGCCGAGCCCTTCTCAGTGCACGCCCTATAAAGCTGCAGGTGTGTTAGGGTTTAAGAGCGAGCTTCGTGTCCTTAAATCATTTACCCTCGGAAAACTCATATAACTACAAAACAGTTTAATGTTTTAATCCCCCTTGAGTCGGCCCAAAACCCCAGATGAGGGGATGCATCCTCACAAAACCACAACCGGCGTCATTAATCACGCTAATGCCGGCTATATTTTTAACCCTTACCATTTATCAGCCTGAGAGAGCATGACAGTGAGGAACAAACCCCTTCTCCTGCTCGCTCATGGGACGCTGCTGATGCATAGTCTATTCATCCCATGCCTTCCTGCTGTTTTATTCTCCGTCTCTTTCTTCCCGTTCAATTAGGACTTTGGCGACGACGGCTCACTTTACATCACTAAGGTGACCACGATTCACATGGGGAACTACAGCTGTCACGCATACGGCTATGAGGAGCTGTCCCAAACCCACGTGCTCCAGGTGAATGGTTAGTAGTAGAACCTTTCATATCTCACCTTTGCTTTTCATGAACTCTGTTGTAATGTCTGTAAAGGTTTTGAAATCGATGACTAAAGTTGTGTAGCTTTTTTTTTTTTTACAGTGTCCATGTTACACATGCCCAATAAATTAGGTAGCACATTTATTTTACAATACTGTTCCCCTTGTACATACTATGTACTTCTTATAGTAATTAAAATAACTAGGTACTAACCCTGAACCTGCCCCTAAACCTAAACTTAACCCATGTAGTTACCTTATATTACCCAATACTTTCTTAGGTGAGTAAACTGTAAGTACATGTAAGTGTCTTTGTTACACTGTAATTATACATTTAAGCAATATTATATGTACTTGCTATAGGGTTAGAGTTTGGTTGAGGGTTAGTTGCATGTAATTATGCATAATATATAGTTATTACTTTAGTAACTACATGTAACATATATAACAATGACACTGTAAAATAAAATGTTACCAAATAAAGTGCAACCATAAATTACTATAGTAATTACAAAAACAAGCTAAAGGTTAAGCGTGGCAGTGATATAATGGACATTGCATTAAGGCTGCGTCCACATCTATCCAGATATGTAAAGTAGTGGCTGAAAGTGATGTCTGGCCTAGGAAAATGTACATATTTTCCTTTATTTAAATATTTTAAAAGATTTGTTAGATATTTGTGCATGGAGTTAAGCAAGTGTAGCATTTTGTTCTTCCCTCATATTTAAAATGTTTAAAAAATATATAAAATATATATTTTTATATATATATTTTGATGGTTTAATCGAACTTGTAGGGTTATTAAAAACAAAAATCCCCTCCAAACTTCACTTTTGGCCATTAGTGTCATTGGCTGACCAATTTGAGGGAATTGATAGAGAAGAGCAGCGGGCCCAGCACTGAACCCTGTGGTACACCACTGGTTACGGCCATAGACTGTAAAAAAAAAATATCACCCATAGGATTCTGAAGCGTAAAGTAGGGTCTTTACACTTTACGCCATCTTGGCAGAGCATCATCGCGCGTCACTCCCAGATGGGCAAACGGCGGGCCGTGGGCGGAGCTGAGCTGAGGTGACGTGATGACTAACAGACAGCAGACAAACGGCAATCCACCTGTCACTCAAAGTGGCCACGCCCCCTTAATTATGCAGAACTTTAAGGTTTTATATAATGTAAACAAATGAGTTATAAAAACATTCACCCCCTCACAGTCGTCATGAAGGCCAAAATTTTGCAGTTTAACAAAAACTGGGGGAGGTTGCCGCTTGGTTACGGCACAGGGTGAAGAGTGCCGTTTACAAGCTGTTATCCAATATGTAAAGCAGGAAAGTTTAGATCCAAATCTCCAGCTTTCTTTCTCAGCTGTTTACATTCACTTAAAACAGAACTGACTGTGTTTATGTGAATACTCACCAAGACCAGCATTTTGACATTATTTGGTGTGTATTTGACTGTTTAAGAGCAATAAGCTGTGAAAAAGACTCAATTTAGTACGAGCCCATACCACAAGGAGGTTTATGTGCGTACTTTAAGTGTGAATCTGTGGGAATTGTATACATTATATATACATAAATGTATACATTATATATAAAATTCAACCCGCCAAAGTGACTAGTAGGACTGACTGCGTTACACACCACTGCTGAAATACACACACGTTTGGTGGGAAAATACTGGAAGAATTTTCAATTAACAGGGACAATAAGTGTGATTGTTTTGTCAGTAGAGTCGCTGTAATTGAAGAGCGATACAGCTCCATGAAGAGCCGTGTTTGTAGCTCAATCCTCCCACCATCTCTCTTTGCTTTCATTAAATGACCATTTCTGACTAACAAAAAGGGGGGAATCTAAAATAAAGCAATTGTTCTGGAATTGAATGACTTTCTCTGTTGTTCACAGTCTCTTTCTGTCTCTTTGTCCTTCCAGTGCCTCCAGTAATCCTGGTCTATCCGGAGACTCAGGCCCAGGAACCCGGTGTTGCTGCCAGCTTGCACTGCCATGCAGATGGTATTCCAAACCCCAAACTCACCTGGCTGAAGAACGGCCTGGACCTGCAGCCACACGGATCCAAGCAGATTTCACTCCTCGGTACGATCCTCAGCCCTTCCTCTTGGGAGTCAGACGGGTAGATAAACAGACATACATCACAGATGTGTAATGGGCAGATCATGTAACAAAGCATATGAAACACATCCTCCATACACAACAGTGGATTGCAGCTGTCGTTTAAGTCGTTGCTCAAGCGCTCCGCTGGCAAGCCCTCAGTACTGTGGGAGTGAGTTTGCGGCTCCCTGCAAGGACGCCAATGGTGATGATAATAAAAACAGTCTATGAAATGACAATAGCGGGCCCAGGCAAATGGGCTCTTTTGGAGAGGCCTGTCGTTTCCAGCGGGAGTGCAGTGCGGTGTTGTTTACAGAGTAGCCACTTATTAGATAGCACTTTATTGGTTGAGTGCGGTCCATTACATCCTGTAATAGGCTGTTATTTAGATCAGATATTTGTGCTGTTAAGTTCTGTATGGAAAGACGAGACCTTCAAGGTCTCATTTCCTTCATTTATTTGTTTCAGCTTCATCGTTTTTCTAGCAGTTCTGGCTATTTATTCGTTCTAGGGAGGTTTAATATAACACAGGATGTTAGTGGTAGTGCTGTAGTTCAGAGGTGTTTCAAAATGAACATTTGTGTTTCTCTGGCAATTCATTATCCTCTTGTGTTGTGGGTATGTCTGTATTCTGTCTGCTTTCATTTCCCTCTGCTTTCATGCACACATTCATATTTTATAACTGCTCTTTTCAAGCTCTCCTGTTTCTGTTCGTGTCCACAGAAATATTTACAGCATCAAGATAAAAGATGATTTCATCACAAAATCTGAAAAATTCCCTTTCACAGGATGACAAATAACAGGCCTAGCTCAGTGCGGAGACACAATGTGTCATTTTGTGTCGACTGATTTTTTTTTTTTTTTTTTTTTTTATATGGAAAGATGGATAGACTTGTAAGCGCACTGGTGCCGTCGTAAAAACCGAGTCTTGATTTATACTCAGGGTAATCTCATCTGGGGTTCAACTTGATGAATAATTATTATATCAGTGAAATATCAAATTTCAAAATGAAAACAATCAAAATAAAACACTTGTACACTAGATAAAGATTAAATATTGTAATGAGGATACAGAGTCCGAAGTAGAATCCATTTGCAGAGTGTTTATTGAGCAGCAGCAGGAACAAACAAACACCGTCAGACAGACTATGGGCCAAAAACAGATATCAGTCCAAACAGGAAACCAAGACAGAAAGGGATAATCCAGATGATCAGAAACAATCAAGCAGAAGCATACACATGGAAGGCAATTGAGTGAACAAGGCAACCACTCAGTATGACAGGGTAGCAGGCAATACGTCACAAAGTATGAATGTGCTTCTCTGGCTAAATAGTCACCAAACAGGAAGTGAAAGTAGAAGCGGTAGAGGGAGCAGATCCCAGAAAGTATTCGGGAGATGGCTCCCTCTGCTGGCGTGGCGCTAAAAATATGTGTTGTTAAATAATTTAAATATTAACAACTTCGGTTGAAATAAAAAATAAAAAAGGAATAATATAGTTTTGGTGTTTCTCCAATTATAGGCACTTTTTACTTTTAGGAAATAAACTCCCATGTACATGTTAATTTATGTTAATGAGTACTATGAAGAAAAAGGTTCGTCAACAACCTTTTTTCCCCCATGACTAAAACAAAACACCGAGGCGACATAATAGAAAAATATTAATGCAATTTGGAATTGCTATTAGGAATTTCACTGTTTTAGATTGAGAGAAGTTTCTTGTTTTACCAGTTTTCATAATGCTTGCTTATATGATAAATAGCCTATAATAAATCAGGAAACTAGATGAGGTAAACTCCTAACGTTCTCTTGATTTGTGCTTATAGGTGAAAAATTCTCAAATGACAACCATCGTTGTGATTTATAATTCTGAGCAAAATAATCGTGATTATCAATTTAGCCATTATGCAGCATGAGGAAAATGTGTCTACGTTTTCATTGACTGAAACTAGACTAACATTCCCAGGCATTTGGTCGACTAAAACTTGACTAAACAAAACAGGACAAGGTTGACTAAATATGCTGTGCATTTCACACAGAACTAAGACTAAATAACAAAGTAACAAATTACCACTGCTCTTATTTATACGAATAAATGTATATGAATATACTGTACGAGTGCATGTCCTATATATCTGGACCTGGAAAGGGTGGAGATTTCTTTTTCCACCTTTTTGTCTTCTCAGGTTTAGTTTAAATGCCCCTGCAGTGTGACAAATTAATGTTTTAAAGCCTCTGAATTAATATGAGCTCACAAGTACTGCATGCATAATCATTTTATGAGAATTATTAGCAAAAGGCTCATTATCATTTCATGTCTATAATCCACTTTCAGTACATGAATGTACCAGAAGTGGAATGGAGGAAGACCTTTTGGCCAGCGGTGAGAAGCTCTTGTTTGAATCGAGTCTGTATTTAGAGGATAGATAGACCGAGATCAATAGAAGGACAGGAAAGTAGAGTGCTAGAGATGAGAGAATGAAGGTGAAGTGAAGAGAGATAGAGAACTCCCCTGCATGTATGTGATCTTTGACGCGGCACATGAAAGCTCTCGAGTGACACAGACAGCGTTCAGAGATGCTTGTGTTGTGATCAAGACAGCATCTGAGACTCGCTGAACTTCGAGAGCAGCTGTCCTGAGATGTCACACACACAACAACATCAGCTCCTCTCCTCAGTTTGCAAGCGCCGCTTTCATTTGGAGATTGTGTTTGTTCATCCTTAATTCAGTGTAATTATCTTCATGCTCATTATTACTCCAAACGCTGATTCTTTTGGAGACCGAATCCCAGAATCTTTCAGTTGATGTAGTTATGAATGACTCCGTAAAGGTGATGTTGTCCATATTCACAGGTGGTTTGGATGGACACTGATATGTGTGAGCTTCACTAATCCATCCTCTTTCTAAAGTCCAGTCACGACTGAGTTCGGTACTCAGACACAACAATCCTATAGCCGACTCTCACTTATCATTAAATGATAAAGAAATGTTGTCAGAGACCCTTGTAATGACTGAAGAATTATTTATTCATGAAATCCATTTGGTAATGAAAGAAAAGTCATTTGCAGTGTTTTTTATGGCTGAATTTAATTAGCATCAAAGCTCAATAAGAATAAAAGTGAAACACCATCAAAGTAACATCATGAATGTGTGTGTGTGTGTGTGTGTGTGTGTGTGTGTGTGTGTGTGTGTGTGTGTGTGTGTGTGTGTGTGTGTGTGTGGGTGGGTGTGTGTGAGCGAGCACTCTCACAAATATACCAACCAGCCTTCAAAAATCGCAGTAAAAACTGTTATCCCACTTTATATGTGAGGTTTTAATCTACTAACATCCAGTGGGTTAGGGTTAGGGTTAGGGTGGCTGGTGGGTTTTACAATAGAGGACACACACTAGATTGTAGCAGTCTGGTGAGCTTTCACAGTCATGTTCTGTTTCATTTTTCCTGTCACTGTTGAGTTCTCATTCATTCATTAGTTGTCATGGTTCCTGATTAGTTCACACCTGTTCCCTGTACCCCGGTTACGTTTATGGTGGTTGTGGTTTTCCCTATGTGTTTATTAAAGTTTATTTGTATTGATAATTGTCATCCTGTGCCACACATCATTCTCATCTGTTTGGCTTACCTATACAGCTCACCTTGACAGAACGTGAGACCCTCAAAACGAGTAACAAAACAAAGAAAACAGCAAAAGGATAGATATGGATATACCTGCTGTTCGCCTACTTGTCCTCGAGCATGGAGATCGCTCCCTTGAGGATCACACAAGGGACTTTTTACATCTGGCATTCCAAGTTAGTTCCAAGTCTTCTTGGTCTTCGCTGGTTAAGCTCAGTTCCAAGTCTTGTTCATCACTGGTTAAGCCCAGTCCCAAATTGTCTTCATCATTGCTGGTTAAGCCCAGTTCCAAGTCTTCTCAGTCTCATACATGTTTTTAATCTTTATATTCAATAATTACAGACTAGCTTAATCAGAACTACCCACTTCATGGGCATAAAACCCTGTGAATTCTCCCAGACCCAAGTTGTCTTTATCATTGCTGGTTTAGCCCAGTTCCAAGTCTTCCCAGTCATTGCTGGTTAAACCCAGTCTCAAGTTGTCTTCGTCTCCATTGGCTCTGCCCAGCTCGAAGTCTCCTTTGTTACAGATGCTCCCTCCTTCTCTGCCAAAAGCCATCAAGTTCCTCTGCCTTGTCTCCACTGTGTCACTTCAGCCTGTCATCTCCTCCAATGGTTCCTCCTCCTGTGGATTCCCAGTCGTCAGCTCAGCCTTGACCCGTAGCTCTCTCAACTCCACCTCAAGCTTTCAAGCCCCAGACTCCATCTGGGCCCTCTGGCTCAACGCTCCCTCGGCTCCACCGTGGTCTGCCATCCCTCAGGCTCCTGACACATGACCCCCTCACGAGGACTCACAGGGACTTTTTTTTGTTTTTTTACTAACTGCATAAATAGCTTTTTTGGTCAATTTTAGACAGAACATTTATAGAAAACAACACCTATAGAGCAAGACGATATGAATATAATTTTTCTCACCTTGCTGCTCACCTAGCCTATCAAGCAAAAACTCCATCCTTCTGTCCTTTTAAATGTCTGTGTTAAAAGAGCACAATCGGCCGTTTGATTTCTGTAGCCTATGATTTCCAGTCATTCCGGTCTTTCTTCATTATTAATTCATTAACTTCATTAATTTGTAGCTGCTGTTCGATTGCCAGGAAAATGGTAAGAGATGAGACGAGCTTATGGATATATGTGAAATGAGTCAAATATTGCTAAATGTGCCGTCAAGACTTTGATCTGACCCTGAGAAATGACTTTCATTGGTGTAACTTAATACAGGTTTATTTGGCAATATTACATTATATTTTGGCTTGAATAAACAAATGAATTTAGATGTCATCACATGAAACACATTTTAGGTTACTTGACAAAAGAAACCTAATGTAAAAGAAAAAGTTGAGAAATAGAAGACAAGACATGCCTTTCCTTCCTTTGGTCATTTTCGAAAGAAAACATTTCTGCTGGAAAAAAACAAAAACAAAAAAAAAACAGACACTCAATAAATCCAAGTATTGGACTTTATAACTTGGCACAGTATTAGCTGCACCACAGGGAAGCCTTTATGGGTTTTAAGAATGCCTTCACCCAAAGCTCTGTCAATGAAAAATGTTATTGGTCGACTGTAGGAACAAACACTTCAAAGTTACTTTTGAGATTTATGTTATTGCCCTGTAGTTGCTTGTTGATTTTGTTAGAGGCACTTTTTCTTTGGGGTTTGTGTGTTTGTTAACTAGCTGAATAACATATTCAGAAAGGCACAGATAATGGCTTTAAAATGAATAATGAATTCTACCGAATAATAGGAAAAATATTCGGCAGACACAGTCACTCTTCAAGCTTGCTGGATAACAGCTGAGCCAGGGGTTCATAGCACGATATTTTACATTAACCACTAAAATCACTACACAATAATAAGTGTATGTGAAGTAAATTAGTGTAAACTCTATGAATGAAATTTCATAAATCATAAATCAAAACAGCAACCAGCATCCCATACTGGACAAGCAATGCTAGATTTTTTAGCAGGGAACTGATAGGAAATATAGGAATTACACAGTAAATGCACTGAATCATCTAACTCTGTGTTGTTGTCTTTCTTCAGCTAATGGCAGTGAGCTTCACATCGGTAGTGTGCGTTATGAAGACACTGGGGCTTATACCTGCATCGCTAGAAACGAGGTTGGCGTGGATGAAGACATCTCATCTCTGTTTGTGGAAGATTCGGCACGCAAGACACGTGAGTGATGATACTAAAGCTATTTCAGCAAAAACTGTAATGATTTTGTAATGAGCTATGAGTAGTCTGGTCCAGTGTCCCTCTGAACCCCTCCACCTCCCCAGCTCCACCTGCCTAGATCTACTACGGGATTGATGTATGTCTATTTATGCAGCAGCTGCACATCTTACATGCTCTCAGCAGCATGTATGTGTATCTATTAGCAGTAGCAAGTCCATACTTGCTCTGCATCAACAGCAATAATAATCAGCAGCCTTGTAGAAGTCCTAGGGCCAGATTTACTAATCAGGGCAAATTAGCGTGAAAGCGCAATTCCAAAAAAGCGCACATGGGAGTGGAAAGTTCAGCGTGTGATCTACTGACAATGTGCAAATTAATGACACAGCCAGATCATTTCCATAATGACCAGCATAATCTACCCGTTAGCGTCTGGTTTAAGACCCGCTTTTTTGGGCGGTAAAAAATGGTACAAATACTAGTAAATTGACAAGCACAAACCTTAGTAAATCACCTTGAATTATTAATTTAAATACCTGAAGATAAAATTTTCATTGTTTAATGTTATTTTTTTGTATTATTATTTTTTAGTATTTTCATAATTATTTGTATAATGTATTTTGTAAAGTCCCAAGGAGAGACATGGGATGAGATCATTTTGGCCATACAAGAATGTGTGTACATGCAGGAATGTGCATACATGTAACGTGTGTTTCCACTGATGCATACAGTGGATTATAGTTTCCGCTGATCTGTTTGTTCCGTGGTGTATCGTCTATTGATATGCAGTATTCTCTATAAGGAAAGTGGATTGTGCAACACGTGTAAGCATTAAGTATACACTCTATTTTAAACGTAGGACGCATGTTTCTCTACCTTCTAAGGAAATCTCTTCCTAGTGAGTTCCTCTATATAACATTCAAACTGAGTGTACTACCCAGAAGACAACAGCGGAGAAGGAGACGACGACAACGAGATAGAGGGAGAGAGACAGGGGGAGGATGGGGAAAGGAGAGGGTAGAGGAATGGAGGAATGGAGAAACACATACAGCTGGCATGAAACGATAACTTTTCAATGTCTTTACTATGTCTGACATACACAAATAATAAATAAGAGATCTCTTGGCAAATAACTGGTATCTGGTCCTGTGATTCAATCATAATGGGGACAAAGCTGTATTTTCAGATCAATAATAACCCTCTCCTATTAATTTTGTATCTGAAAGGGAGACTCCTGCAAATGCATATGCAATAAGGCCAGCCACAAAAATAACCTTTTTCATCGCTAATTTAGTAAATCCTGACCAAAAAGGGTTTGCGCTGGTGCAAGCCATTAGTAAATCTGGTCCCCAGTCCGCCATCTAGATTTAGTTGATTTAGATTTAGATTTAGTATCATCTAGATTTAGTTGATTTAGATTTAGATTTACTATCATCTAGATTTAGTAGCTGGTTTAAAATTTTAATAACACTGAACCATATATACATCAATTTATACCAACAAAATTATTTTTATGGGTTTTTATGGGAATAGTTCACCCAAATTTTTTAATTCTGCCATAATTTACTCACCTTCCAAACCTGTAAGAGTTTCTTTCTTCTGTTGAACACAAAAGAAGATATTTTGAGGAATGTTAGTAACTAGACAGTTGACGGTAGCCATTAACTTCCATAGCGTTTTTTTCCCTCCTACGATGGAAGTCAATGGTTACCGTTACCTGTCTGGTTACCAAAATTCTTCAAAATATCTTCTTTTGTGTTCAGAAACTCAGGTTTGGAACAACTTGAGGTTGAGTAAATGATTACATTTTGGGGGAACTATCCCTTTAAATTAGGCAGAAATCTCTCTTTATAGTAGCATTTGCAAGGTACCACGTTTTAAAGTGTGGTTATATTCACTCACATGTTGTGATGATCTATGCTGTATTTGGGAGAATTGTGTTGGCTATATAGTAATAAACTCGTGCACACTATCATGTGGGTTGCTGGTTCAGTCATTACCAGCAAAGATTTACAAGTCGCCTCACATGCAATTAAGCCACCAATGCGGAAAGGACAGTTTGTCATTAACGCGGTTTTAATGGTCATACAGCAATAAACATCTTCAGATGTGAACAACCCTGTGGTGTCTTTGCCCGTAAGCCAATTCCTGTTTTGAAAATTATAGACATTTTCTGGACTGTTAAATTTACAGCGTTCACTTACAGTGAAATGAAGGTCTATAGATCTGATTATGCCAGTAAATGGGGGATTATTTTCCGTTCACTAGTATAGTTTTAAAAACAATCATTCTGGTTTTTAAAGGCAGACATTTGGCCTTATAGTGGAGTACTACAATACAACCATAACCCGACATCATAACTGAAAGAGGTGTAAATCACAGATCAGCGCCTTCCTCTCATTACTTATTTCTTAATTCTATTAGTATTTGTCAGTAATATGCAGTAAGACTTGCATCATCAGGGTACAACTAGGAATACAAGTAGTGTTTTCGGTCCAAAACACATATTCAGTCTATGAGCACCATTATCAAAGTGTTATAATAAAACGTCCATCAGTCATATTTTCTGTAACACAATGTCCTTGTTGAATATAAAGAGCCTCATAAAAGACAGGTGACAAGTCCCATATGAAGAGGACAAAGGCTGGTTATTTTTGCATTCAAATCATCTTGAGTAAGACCTTTGAATAAATCTTTTATATGTTAACCCTCGTGTTTGGGGGCTGAGAGACCTCAAGGCCATTTTAATATCTCAAAAAATAGACTTAGCATTGAACTAGCAGGTTGATATTTCATGAGGTTATGAAAATCAGGTATAAAATATAATGCGTCAGCCGTTCCCTATGAAAACTGACTTAGTGAGTAGTAAGTTTGGGGTCTCTGTGACGCATAAAAACAACAAATGCACTGTTGCTGTACACACTGTGTCGAAACACTCCTGACAGCTGTTTGCTGTATTTCTGCTGATCAGAAACATGACTAGAATGGAAACCAGACATGTTTCTGAAAAGTGCATGTCCAGTGTGTGAGACAAGGCTTTAATAACATCTGCCTGCAGTTTCAGTGAGCTCAGAGGGACATAGTGAAGGAATCTCAGAGAAAAAGCACAGGCTAATGCTGACATGAAGTTCGTCTAATCCAGCAGCTCTTCTCCACCTCTGCACTAATTCTTTAAGTACTCCAAGGGATCATATTAACGTGAAATCACTATTATTACAGTCAGGCCCGTTCTGCACGTGTCCAGTGTGTTCCTAACACTGCTCTGTTTCTCCACATGCTGTCCATCTAGTGGCCAACATTCTCTGGAGGGAGGAAGGTAAATAAATGTCTGATTATCTGTCTGATTAATGCCCATTTTATACAAAACTAACATGCAAAACACATTTTGAGAGACACTTTGAGAACTGTGTGTGGACTGAATAAGTTCTGAATAAGGCTTATCTGAAACATGTATTTATGAACTACATTACCTGGTGAAAGACTAGTTTAATGTCATCATCATGAAGCGATAAGCTACTTACGATCATACCATGGTAAAGGGTGTTTTGCTCACTCTGCCTGTGTCGTACCTGGCCATAGTAAAGAGAAGAAACACAAATGAGAGACCGTTGCCTGCCTTCTCACATGACACCAACAATCCTTCAGTACAGCGCCTCAAGTCACAGATATCAAATCAAATCAAATCAAATCAGCTTTATTTATATAGCGCTTTTTACAAGTCTAATTGTTTCAAAGCAGCTTCACATTGTTAACAGGAAAATAATGCAACAGAATTTGATTCGGCTGTACAGCCGCTCTGGTGAAACGGTGATGTTATCCAGCTAATTTCAATTATCATATAGTGTCAATGCAAGCAGATCGGGAATATAGTTCAATTTCAGTATGAACTCATTCCTCAGATAATTCTGTGAATGACCTGAGCATCTATCCATGTTTGATATTTTATGTCAATAACTGACTCGTTTGTATGGAAGCTTGTTTCCACCACTGAATAAAAAATGGTAATTGCGATTCTGACTTTATTTTGATTATGACGTTACATCTCGCAATTCTGACTTGTTTTCTCAGTAATAAACTCGCAATTACGAATTATAAATTCAGATTTTTTACTTAGTATTGAACTTTATAACTAGCAATTGCAAGTTTATATCTCACAATTCTGAGGGGGGAAAAAAGCAGCAATTATCTTTTATTTATTTATTTTTTATCCCACGATGGAAACAGGCTTACATACGTTTGTGTATTTTTATTTCTCCTAAGGAGTTTTAGAAGAAACATCTGTTAAAAAACTGATTTATATAACACTTCTGGCCTGAGCAACAACACCCCTTTACTGTGGTAAAATCACTAGAATGCACAGGTGCTTGTGGCTTTATTGCTTTATTGCTACACACATGCAAGAATTATTAATGGCCATGTTATTATATATGCCCAGTTTTCAAAGAAATCTCACATGCAGTTTGATTTAATCATAAAGTTGGTCATTTACACTCACCTAAAGGATTATTAGGAACACCTGTTCAATTTCTCATTAATTCAATTATCTAATCAACCAATCACATGGCAGTTGCTTCAGTGCATTTAGGGGTGTGGTCCTGGTCAAGACAATCTCCTGAACTCCAAACTGAATGTCAGAATGGGAAAGAAAGGTGATTTAAGCAATTTTGAGCGTGGCATGGTTGTTGGTGCCAGACGGGCCGGTCTGAGTATTTCACAATCTGCTCAGTTACTGGGATTTTCACGCACAACCATTTCTAGGGTTTACAAAGAATGGTGTGAAAAGGGAAAAACATCCAGTATGCGGCAGTCTTGTGGGCGAAAATGCCTTGTTGATGCTAGAGGTCAGAGGAGAATGGGCCGACTGATTCAAGCTGATAGAAGAGCAACTTTGACTGAAATAACCACTCGTTACAACCGAGGTATGCAGCAAAGCATTTGTGAAGCCACAACACGCACAACCTTGAGGCGGATGGGCTACAACAGCAGAAGACCCCACCGGTTACCACTCATCTCCACTACACATAGGAAAAAGAGGCTACAATTTGCACAAGCTCACCAAAATTGGACAGTTGAAGACTGGAAAAATGTTGCCTGGTCTGATGAGTCTCGATTTCTGTTGAGACATTCAGATGGTAGAGTCAGAATTTGGCGTAAACAGAATGAGAACATGGATCCATCATGCCTTGTTACCACTGTGCAGGCTGGTGGTGGTGGTGTAATGGTGTGGGGGATGTTTTCTTGGCACACTTTATGCTCCTTAGTGCCAGTTGGGCATCGTTTAAATGCCACGGCCTACCTGAGCATTGTTTCTGACCATGTCCATCCCTTTATAAACACCATGTGCCCATTCTCTGATGGCTACTTCCAGCAGGATAATGCACCATGTCACAAAGCTCGAATCATTTCAAATTGGTTTCTTGAACATGACAATGAGTTCACTGTACTAAAATGCCCCCACAGTCACCAGATCTCAACCCAATAGAGCATCTTTGGGATGTGGTGGAACGGGAGCTTCATGCCCTGGATGTGCATCCCACAAATCTCCATCAACTGCAAGATGCTATCCTATCAATATGGGCCAACATTTCTAAAGAATGCTTTCAGCACCTTGTTGAATCAATGCCACGTATAATTAAGGCAGTTCTGAAGGAGAAAGGGGGTCAAACACAGTATTAGTATGGTGTTCCTAATAATCCTGACAGGTGAGTATGTTTAATGACTCAATAGGGCTTTTCATACTGGACTTAACCAGTATGAAACTGGGTTACTGTCATTCTAAACCCCGCTTTTAACTAGTACAAGTATGAAAATCCCTAATGTGTCACGTTTATCCTGTATGTGAGACATTCGGTCGATCTCCAGCTTCAGACGTCTCTACTGAAAAGTCAAATCTTTCACACTTCACACAGTGGCCGGTTCACACAGAACACATTTTATTCCACTGCGCTACTTTTGCATTGTTTTTCAATGTAAACGCACACTAGCCGGACGTCTTTGAGTTAAAATAAGTCTTTTTTTTTTTTTTTTTTTTTTTTTTTTTTTTTTTAGGGCTGTCGATTTAACAAGTTAATGTAATTAATTAGTTATGGGAAAAAGTAATGCATTCAAATTATTAATGCATTTAACGCACCCACCCCGTCCCAGACCTGTGTAGGGCCTTACATTTCATACAGTTGATTGATGAGCATGAAGCAGGGCAACAACTCGCTGTGTGATGAAGCCTATAGATTACAGTTAAATATGAATTAATTCAAGATATCAGGGCAAAAATGCCCCTGTATGAGTTTTTGTCACATATTTACATGATATAATTAACCAATATTACATGAGTGCTCTTTTTGTCCTGAATAGCACGAGTGCAAATGTGATACTGATTTTATACAGCACTTCAATAAATAAGAAGTTAATATTGTATTATATTTTAGACACAATATCATCTTCTTTTGCTCAATTTTGCCAACAAAAAATATTATCTGTAAAGCTAGAGCAGAACTGTTGTGCGTCTCCAAGATCCGTGGTTTGAGCGAATCAGTCGGGTGAACCAATGATTCAATTACTCATTCATAAAGAGAGTCATTTACTTCAGTCCTGAATGAATCAGCCATTTGAACGAATCTAATGAGTGAATGATTCAATAGCCATTTTCACACAGCAATCTCTGTAAATTACCGTAAAATTACCAGAATGACTTTACCGGTAAATAAACAGATATACTGTTCACACAAGCAACGGCGTTCTGGCTTTTTACCGGTAAGAGACAATTCACACATCAACAGCAAAATACCAGTAAATTCTCTCCACAATGCACGTAGCCTCGCCCCACAATGCCTTGGAAATCAGCAGAAGTCATTTAGGACTGCGGTCTGCCTGCACATCATCATTAGGACTGCAGTCATGGAGATGACCGCCAGCACTGATCAGGCCCAGCTTACCTGCCACTGTGTGTTTTTACACCGTCTGCTTTCTGACAGCATGACTGCTCTGTGCTCAGCGTCAGCATCGCTCCTCTGACGTGGACACGCTCATTAGCAGCTGTTGTTTGCTGCCAGGTGACAGACCTGCAAATGCACTTTTTGGATTCGTTGCAAGAGATTTTAATAGTCTCTGCTGTCTAACCGTGTGACAGCCGGGTTGTTAGGATCGGTTTTCTCAGCCCGTGGCGCCCCGTTTGGTGTTGTTTCCTCTCAAAAGACGAGTGTGCATGTAATGGTGTGTGTGATCGATGCACCTGTGTGTGGTTGTAGGGCTCAGTGTGGGGAACATGTTCTACGTCTTCTCCAGCGAAGGGATCATCATTCTGCAGCCTGGCAACTGTGAGATTCGCAGACGCATCACGCGGACAGAGAGGATTCTGGGGAGTGAAGTAAGTCCAAAACACCAACTTTAGGACTAAGATTGTTTGCACTGGGACAGTGGTGTCACATCCCTCCATCCCATAAATTCCTATTAGGGTATATGGCTATTCATAATGTAATAACTGCACAGAATGTCATATGTTATCATGACATGTTTTTGGTGAGTTTATAATGTAAAATGATCAGAATGTAAAAATTTTTACATTATGAGCTCAAGACTTTATTACTTTTTGAGAAAATGATTACATTATGAACATTTTATTATAATAATAATGTAATACTTATTACATTATGTGGAGTACTCGCACAGTGTACATTTATGGAGCATTATTGAACATTTTACAGCAGATTTTGTGTAAAAATAAATCATAAAAGTGGTTTATTTAGTTTAAAAATCGTATAAATGTATGAGGTGTCGAGGGGGCTTTACCTTACTGTATTAATACAAATATTGTAGCTAAAATGTGTTAATACTTGTTCAAAACAATCACTTTAACAAAGTTTGAGCTATTTTCTGTTCACTTTGATAAATAAAAGAATTAATTATTGTTCAATAAATATACTGACATTAAAATATGTTAATATAAAAATATAGAAATAAAATAATTTTAAAAATGTAAAGATTTTAAAAGCATTAAATAAGATCCCATAATAATTTAATATAGATTTACAGTAGTAACAATAACGGATTGTATTATATATAATATCTGGTTTCATTATAATATGGTGATTATCTGTAAGGTCTGATTTATGATGTATTTCCCATCTGAATCTAATCATGTCAGCAAATGTTAAAGTCAGCCGCTGTTTATTATCATGTTCTTTCACCCCAAATATACTTTACATATTCTTCCGTTATTGAAAAACTGTTGCTTTAATTACCTTGAACAAAACTGAAAATCATTAACAAGACCTTTATCTCAAAATATAGGCAATCATTTTAGTGATTCTCATTTTCTACTTAAATCTACAACATTTGTAAAGATCAGCACAGAATCATCTTAGCGCTGCTGCCCGTGATCGTGTCACGGATCAGACACATTTCCACGTGCATCTTGAAAAGCGGATGTTTCGGAAAGTGCCGAGGCAAGTGTTTGTGTAATCTAGTGCTTTAGAGGAGAATAAAAGCAAAGGCGCCTTTACCCCGGTGTGCCTTTAGCCCCGTTGCACCTGACTATAATGCAAACATTGATGTGTCCATCTTTTCCCTGCAGGAAGAGCTGTGTCCCAGAAGCCCGGGCGTCTCTGCACATGAGTGTGTCTGGGCGTCGGCGGTCAGCGTGAGGGACAGGTTTGTGTACGTGACCCAGCCGCTTCACAACAGACTGCTGCTGATCGACACACAGGCGCAGAGAGTCGTGCAGGTGAGGACGCGTGCGGCTTTCAGTTCGCAGAGGACAGTGTGTGAAATCTGTGTGCAATCAAAATCATTTTTTATTTTATTTTTTTTACTTAATTGACATTTGCACTCAATTTAATTATGTTAAATGAAATTAAATTTATAAAATGTTAAGTTACCCTAAACCAGTAGTTCCCAACCACGTTCCTGGAGGCCCACCAACAGTGCACATTTTGCATGTCTCCTTTGTCTGACACACCCACATCAGATTTTGGAGTCATTACTAATGACTGATGACCTGAATCAGGTGTGTTTGATTGAAGAGACATGCAAAATGTGCACTGTTGGTGGGCCTCCAGGAACCATTTGTGTTGGGACTACATGAATCATTTCTGTTGCATTGACTGAAACTGGGCAGTGTATTTCTAGTTCCCAGCATGCTTTGCATAGGGATGTCATAATACCGTAAATCGGCACGTGTCTATTGCAGACTATAAACTGATTCACCGTTTGACACATTGATAAGATCCGAGGAACTCTAGAGGAGATCTCAGGGGTCTCACAGGAGAAACATTTCAGCAAAAGTCTGAAGTTGTTTTCTGAGATTTCTAACCAGATTTTTTGTCACATCATGTTTTCTCCTAATTTACTCTTTCTCCTATCCGATGCGGCAAAATAAATGACTGTTTTTCTTACATGGGTGAACACTCAACACACAGCAACAGAGAACAATGGAAAGCATAAGATGAATGTAGACAGTGAAGATGAAAGCGCTTTCAGGAAGCAGAGCGTGTTGAGGGTGGTGTGGATGCATCACTGGGTCACGGATAATAAATCCTTCTAACATGATCAGAGGGGCTCAGCGACGAATAAACTACAACAAAACGCCAAATGATCCTGACATTCATTCAGCATTTTTAACTAACGCTGGAAGTGCCAACTAACATCCATGGCTTTGAATGCCTCTGTATTTACTTGATAATGCAGCATCTTTTAAGAGAGATCTAACTTTAAACTTTTCAGTTTACACCGTCACTTTTACATGCATATCTGATGCAGTGACACCTAATTTCGGTTACAGCTTTTGCAGTTTCAGGAAGCACATCAAAGATGATTCACAAAGCCTCAACACAAATGATTGAACATTAAGTTGTGATAAAATATTCAGCATTTGTATCATTTACCAACCCGATTCCAAAAAATTTGGGACACTGTACAAATTGTGAATAATTTACAAATCTCATAAACTTATATTTTATTCACAATAGAATATAGATAACATATCAAATGTTGAAAGTGAGACATTTTGAAATGTCATGCCAAATATTGGCTCATTTTGGATTTCATGAGAGCTACACATTCCAAAAAAGTTGGGACAGGGAGCAATAAAAGGCCAGAAAAGTTAAATGTACATATAAGGAACAGCTGGAGGACCAATCTGCAACTTATTAGGTCAATTGGCAACATGATTGGGTATAAAAAGAGCCTCTCAGAGTGGCAGTGTCTCTCAGAAGTCAAGATGGGCAGAGGATCACCAATTCCCCAATGCTGCGGCCAAACATACTGGAGCAATATCAGAAAGGAGTTTCTCAGAGAAACACTGCAAAGAGTTTGAAGTTCTCATCATCTACAGTGCATAATATCATCCAAAGATTCAGAGAATCTGGAGCAATCTCTGTGCGTAAGGGTCAAGGCCGGAAAACCATACTGGATGCCCGTGATCTCCGGCCCTTAGACGGCACTGCATCACATACAGGAATGCTACTGTAATGGAAATCACAACATGGGCTCAGGAATACTTCCAGAAAACATTGTCGTGAACACAATCCACCGTGCCATTCGCCGCTGCCGGCTAAAACTCTACAGGTCAAAAAAGAAGCCATATCTAAACATGATCCAGAAGCGCAGGCGTTTTCTCTGGGCCAAGGCTCATTTAAAATGGACTGTGGCAAAGTGGAAAACTGTTCTGTGGTCAGACCAATCAAAATTTGAAGTTCTTTTTGGAAAACTGGGATGCCATGTCATCCGGACTAAAGAGGACAAGGACAACCCAAGTTGTTGTCAGCGCTCAGTTCAGAAGCCTGCATCTCTGATGGGATGGGGTTCATGAGTGCGTGTGGCATGGGCAGCTTACACATCTGGAAAGGCACCATCAATGCTGAAAGGTATATCCAAGTTCTAGAACAACATATGCTCCCATCCAGACGTCGTCGTCTCTTTCAGGGAAGACCTTGCATTTTCCAACATGACAATGCCAGACCACATACTGCATCAATTACAACATCATGGCTGCGTAGAAGAAGGATCCGGGACTGAAATGGCCAGCCTGCAGTCCAGATCTTTCACCCATAGAAAACATTTGAGCATCATAAAGAGGAAGATGCCACAAAGAAGACCTGAGACAGTTGAGCAACTAGAAGCCTGTATTAGACAAGAATGGGACAACATTCCTATTCCTAAACTTGAGCAGCTTGTCTCCTCAGTCCCCAGACGTTTGCAGACTGTTAGAAAAAGAAGAGGGGATGCCACACAGTGGGAAACATGGCCTTGTCCCAACTTTTTTGAGATGTGTTGATGCCATGAAATTTAAAATCAACTTATTTTTCCCCTTAAAATGATACATTTTCTCAGTTTAAACATTTGATATGTCATCTATGTTGTATTCTGAATAAAATATTGAAATTTGAAACTTCCACATCATTGCATTCTGTTTTTATTCACAATTTGAAGTGTCCCAACTTTCTTGGACTCGGGTTTGTAGCACATTTCAATTAAGTAAACTGAACAAGCAGCATTTTTTTTTTTTTTTTTGACATTTATGCAAATCTGTGTAATAAATATTACAAGGTTTTGCTGCTTTATATTTCTAGTCCTGTTATCACTGTAAAGCTGCTTTAAAACAACCTATATTGTATAAAGCGCTATAGAAATAAAGGAGAATAGTTCTAATTACAGCATTGATTACATACAATCCTAAGTAACATTTTAATCAAGATTTTTTTTCTTCATGAATCAAGCACTATTGTATGTTTCTCAGCAGTGATGACAGTAATCACACGAATGATATTCAGACCATGTGCGAGTCGGAAATTTACACTTCAATAACAATATAACAATCTAAGAGAAAAGGGTTCTATATGGAATCTTAAAGGGTTCCGACAGGCGCTTCCAACCCTTTAGCGCTTCCCATCATGGGGTCATTTTATGGAATTAATTAATTTAGTTTTAATTCATTTTTGGTTAAGTTTTATGAATTAAACAGCTTTATCATTTATCACTAAATTATTTAAAGCTCAACTATCAACTATTATGTAATCATTTAAGACCTTTCTCCTTATAAAGAACCTTATTTTGCATATAGGGGTCTTTAAAATTGAGTCAAAAAGCCTCTATATAGAACTAAATTAAACCTTTTTCAACTCCATCTGGGAGTGGACGAAAGTGGACAAGCTCAAAACGCTTTAAAAACCTGTATTTAGAGCCGTCCACTTGAGATCCGAATGAACAAAACGCATCTTAACACCAGGTGTAAACAGGGCCATCAATGAAATTTGTTGGATGGATGGATGGATGGATGGATGGATGGATGGATGGATGGATGGATGGATGGATGGATGGATGGATGGATCACTCCTTTGTGCTCAGAGTCTCAGACCCTTTTTACACCTGGTATTAAGATGCTACTGACCTAATGTGTAAATATGGGAAGCGCGGTAGCTAAACAGGAATTTAATTTTGTCACCTGAAGATGAGAAACGTCCCAAGCACAATGTTCTCTCTCCATTCCTGATTTCTAACACACACTCACAGCGTTCGGCTGGTCTTGAGTCTGTCAGAGCAGAAACTAAAGCTGATGCTCTCCGTGTGTTTCTCCGTCGGCTCGGTCACGTTCATATGTAAATGACGTGAGCTTATTTCATCTATTAGATCTAAAGATCTGAAAAACACCCGCCCATAGACCCTCCCCTCGAAGAAATCAGGACAGAAGTGGCTGAAAGTGGACAAAAGAGACGGATTAAATCACCAGGTGTGAACGGGAATGCGTCTCCCTTGTCTACTTCAAAACACATCTTAACACCAGCTGTGAACAGGGCCACAGAGACATTTGGAGCTTGCATTTATTCCGAAAGTGTTCATACCACATCCTTTATTAGGTCACTTGCCAAAATAACATTTCACTCATCGCAGTTGCTCTCGACAAGCACAAATGAATGAATTTCCCTCTCTCTGACAGGCTGTGGAAACATACGCCATGCCCGTCAAACTCTTCTACGACAAATCTCACGATCAGCTGTGGGTGCTGAGCTGGAGAGACCTGCTGAAGTCCCGCTCTACACTACAGGTGAGGTTTAGGGCCGAATTATGTTTCACCCAGTGTGTTCTCAGAGACTCTCAAGCTAATAAGAGAGCTCGCACATTCTTCATGCCGTCACACCGTGATGTTTTTGAGCCCGAGAGTTTATTCAGTGGGGTTGTGAGTGCATGTTTATCTGCTAACAGTCGGTATTTTTGAATGTTAGGTGTAAATGTGTGACACCCTTTGTTTGACATGCGTTCCTGCACAAGTTGTTTAATTGCACGTGTGCACTCTCATTAATTAACAGTTCCCTGCCAGGTAAACCTATTGACTAGGTGTATGTGAAAGAGACGCTACGTGTGAACATTTGCCTGCTTCCCACTTTATTTTTCGTCAGGTTTGATCAGCACTGTCCTCATGTCAATGCACACGTATGAGAAACACACAGCCTCAAAGACAGAGCAAATCAAAGGCTTTTTATTTAACAAACAATGTGTATTTCCAGCCCCCATACACATGAATAATTCATGTTTTATTAAATAGTGGGGAAGTCCTCAGGTGTGTTTGCTTGTTCACCATGCCCACAGAGCGCCAGCCGCACAGAATAATGAAGGCGTTTGCTATGAATCACTCAGAAATGCTAAAGAGCACTTTTAACGGGAAGCTGCATAATCAGCTGCAGGGGATATGGATTCACACCACAAATAAATGGCTTGATAATATTCGACTCATTTTGAATGCGTACAATTGACCCGGACATGGGCAATTTGTTGGGCCCGGAGGCAGTACTCAGCTCGAGAGGTGAAATATCAAACCCATTTTTTTAAATGGCTCAATATTCTTAGTCAAACATCTGAATGAACCTGCTTGTCAGTTCATTAGATTAAACAAATTAGGGCTGAGGAGAGTGAGGGGAAATACAGCCGCATGTGTGCGCTTGGCTCTGATCCCGCACTCATCACACGGGTGCACAAACCAGGAACTCATAGTTTGCTTTCATAATCATCTGCACTGGCCACTTCTTAACAAGCCACAGGCGGCATTTTTTCTAGAGCCAGAGTTTCCAAGCAGTTTCAAAATAATCGTTGTGAACTAAGCCACTAAATATCACATATTATAAATACAAATATGGCTTAGTTTTACTTTAGATACCCCTGTGAAAAAAATGCTTAATTGCATTGAGTGTGCATTCTAAATCTTAAAAGTATAGTTTTTTTAAAGAACTGTACGTGCAGATATATTAATGAAAGTGAAATTAAGTGTGCTTAAACAAAGTGTACTTTCATGACTGTTTCGTAACACACTAACGTACACTTTTAAATAATGTTAAATTTAAAGGTTTACATTAAAACACGTGCAAAGTACTTGATTGTAATTTTAACTATGATGTGTTATTCAAAGTTAATGCACTAAATTTCAACTTCATCATTACAAATGAGTAATTACAAATGTATTTAAACACATGACATACAAATTTCAATGGAGATGACATTAAAGTATATTTTAGTTTACCATAAATGCTTGTCAGTACATTTTAACCACATTTCAAAGACATTATGACATTACATTGACGATGTACTTAAGTGGGTCAGAAAGGTTCAGCTAAAAGCTTTTAATATAAATTTAAACTAAACTGCATTTTCATTTAATCGTAAATAACATCCAATTAAGCGTCCAAAAACATTACATTCAGTGTGCACTAAATTATATATTTTTAAAGTATATTATATTAAATGTACAAACATTTAAATAAATCATTTGGTACAATGCACTTATTGTGTACATACAGTACATGTTTTTACATTGTACTTATATTTAAGAAAAATACCTGGTGACACTTTATTTTACAGTGTCACTGTTACATATGTTACGTGCATTTACCATAGTAGTAACTATGAATTGTGCATAATTAAATGCAACCCTCAACCAACCTGTTATTTAATATTTCGTCCTGGTTAACGACTGTGGAAATTTCAAATATGCAATTTTAACGACAGTTGATATATATATTTTTGGTCACACTTTGGTTTAGGGTCCAATTTTAACTATTAACTAACTATTAATTATGCATGTGATATGCATGCTAATAAGCAACTAGTTCAGTGAGAATTGGACCCTAAAGTGTTACCATTTTTTTAATAGCTGATTTAATTTGGTGAACAAAATGATTGAATGCTGACTAGAGGAGACGCTATGTTTTAAATGAATCAGTTTCAGTATTACACATGATGATTAACTGTAACGGGATTAGGAAAAACACCATAGGCATGATTAAACACTTTAATGTGGCTCTAGGACAGTTTCACACCACTATTTACAGTCAATTCATGCATGTATTACCATGATATGTAAAGCAAGAGTTATCATTGTACAGACTGAAAACACAAGCACTCATTTGTTAGATTACAAAAAGATGTTATCCATTTCTATTAAGATCTTTGCTTATTGTCTGCTCGGTCCGGTCAGATTTAAGACATGGTTGTAATATTACTTTATCGTTTCCATTTTTTAAGGTGATCACTTCTGCGAGTGCAGTGGAGCAGCGTCAGATCGTTCACACTCCTTTTGAAAGAGTGGAGGATTTCTACATCCCTCCCACCAACCTCATTATCACTCACGTAAGGTACGAAACGATCGTCACTGCTCAGCGTGCATGACCTCTGTCAGATTTTCAACATAATTCTTCCAAAAATTGGAAGTGAGCAAATGACGTTTGTAATTAACAGCGCAGCACTTAATAAATCTGCAGAAAGATCATTAACCTGTCTTTGACCATTGTCATCTTAGGTTTGGCTTTGTCTACTTAAAATCGGAGGCTGCGGTGCATAAAATCGACCTTGAGACACTCCATCTCGTCAAGACCATCAGTCTGAAGAACTACAGCTGTATTCCAGCCAGCATGGCCTACACTCATTTAAGCGGCTATTATTTTATCGAGTGCCAAGTTGAGAACCGTTCAGCTCCAAGCTCACAGCTTCTCATTGACAGCGTAAGCGACACAGTCATTGGACCCAATCCCAACATCAAAGGCCGGCCGTTCGTCTCTCCAGACGGACGTTTCATCGTCTCCATGGATAAGCGACACGGCAAGCTCCAAGTCCAGACCATCTCCTTCAGCGGCGAGCTGCAGATAAGCCATGAAGTGGATGTCTCGATTCCACTCGCAGACTTGGAGTTTCAGCCGTCCTTCACGGAGGCCAACCAGTACGTGGTCGTGACCTCTTCGGCTCAGGGCTCGGAGTTGGTTTTCTCTGACCTGGCGACAGGAAGAGCAAAATCCCTTCAGAATGTCAAGGATCCGATCCCAGCCACCAGCTGGCCTTGGGGAGACGCCAATAGGGTGGTGGTCTCCAGCGGGGTGTTTGGACGATACTTGGTCACGTCGTCGGCCGAGTCCCTGTTCATTCTGGACGGCAAACAGAGCGGCCCTCACTGTGAGGTGTCAGACGTCAAGAGAGGGAACACGGTGGTGTGGGTGGGTGAGGTATGAGTGGCGTACCGCAGGCCGGTTCTGCAGAGGATTGCGTCGGCCGACTGGGCCAAAGCTCGGGAAAACCTGCGAATGGACTTGACCCTAGTAGCGAGTTAAACAAACACATGTGCGGGTTTCTGTACAAGTACACACACATGCACACACACATTCAACAACGACAAGAAACCTTATAGAACAAGGGAGCGAATGAAAACACCCTTCAGTGCAACAGTGAGCTAATTTAATTAAATTTAATGCACTTCCTTGTTAGCAGAAATAGTGTTAAGCAGCAGACAGGTTAAGTGACGACTGAACTATGCACAATGCTTTATAACGTTTTTCAGTGTTTTTGTTTTTCACTTGTGATATACAGTCACTGCAGGAAATGTGTCCATCAGTGTCACGTCTGTTTATGTCAATGTAGAAGATTGTGTTGTTTGCATTGTCCCAGTGTTTCTGACTACACTTTCAACAGCTTGTTGTTGTTTTTTTTTACAGTTATTAGTACAACACCAAATAATAAACGTTACAGTAACATTTAACATTTTCCTCTTCGTAACCCGTTTAAATGTGATGAGTGCGTTCTGTTGTCCTGAAAGCTGTGTGTGTGTGTGTGTGTGTGTGTGTGTGTGTGTGTGTGTGTGTGTGTGTGTGGTACACTTTTGGAACACATTTGTCAATTATTAGTACAACACTTAATAATAAACACATTAAAGTAACATTTAGCATTTTCCACTTTGTAAGCCGTCTGAAGCACGTGTTGAATCACTTTAATCTTATATCCTCATGACACATGACGGCGTATCATGGAAGCTATAAAGGATACCTGGAACAAACAGTGTCAGCTTCTGATTGGCTGATGTAAGTCACTCACAGGCATGCTGGAAGTATGGCAAGGAGACCCTTTCACACAGAGATTCTGGAAAAATACACTGATAATGTGTCCCGGGATCATTTGATTTTGGTTCATTCACACTACCAGTGATTTTCTGGAATCTGTGCGTCCATTCACACACATTCTGTAAAGACACGTGACATTAGGATGTGGTGTGTAATGTACACGTTGAAAACGCTAGTGTTGTGGTACAGCAGGGAAAGTGTTTGCATTGAACAACATGGCAGCTGATCAGGCATTAGATGTTGATGTGCAAACTGCATTTAAAAATCCCTGGTTAAAGAGTCACACAATAACTACTTCATTGTGACGGTACATATGTCATCACTACGACACACCTCTTACAGCATTGGTCCTGACTTTTGTTCACACAGGGCGTGTTCTGGGACTGATCCCAGCAATGTTACTAGGTCCCCATCCCGGGACGTGTTTGTGTTCACAAAGAAGGCACTCTAGCAATTCTATGGCAATTTTCTGGGATCAGCACTAGTCCCTGTGAAAAGGGACTACAGAGTCTCACTCCCTTCTCAGGAACCAGGGTTACAGCTATAACCAAGACTTTCCTTTTCAAGGGAACTCAACAACATGTCAGAATGTTGACGTTCATACCCACTGCACCATTCTGACACATGCCTATCCTAGTGTGAATCATGTTGAGCACAGCTTAGGACATAAGGACAAATGGGACACCCTATAGTCTCATGGACTTAATGTACGCAGCAGCTATTGTAAGTCCACAAGACCATAAGTGCATATGAAGTGTGCCATTTGGGGCAGGGCCGAAGTTGTTTCTCTTGGTTCGTCAGTGGATATGGAGGAGGATAAAGGTCTGCAGAACAACTGAGCATGCTATGTTAGTCTGAACTTTAGGCACGTAACCCAGGCTAGGGTGTAGAATTGCTTTGACCCTAATGGGAGCAAACTCCAGGCAGGAGGAGGCAACAGAGAGGGCCTGCAGATCTACCCTTTTAAGATGCGTAATAGTGAGCAAGAAAGGCATCTTGAAAGCAAGGATCTTCTCTGAAACAAATTCAGTGGGCTCAATTTGTGTGCAAATTGTGCAATTTGTTTAACTCCTTTAAAAACATGGCCAAATCCCAGGCTGGAACTCTTGCATAAACAGCAGGTCTTAACCTCATTGCGCCACAAAGAAAACAAGTTACCAGAGGGTGTCTCCCCAAAGATCCACCACCCAAATGTGCGTAGTAAGCCACCTACTGTAAACCTTTAGTGTGGAGGGGAATAGTCCAGCAACAAAACGGTTCTGAAGGAACTCCAGCACTGAACCAACCGGACAGTTAACTGGGTCCAACTGGTTTTCCCTGCACCATTAGGTGAGGAGTCTAAACACTTCAGGGGCGGTCCTGCATTTAACCCATTCAAGTGCACACACATTAGGGTTTGCCATTTGCTGTGGTGCCCGGGGAGCGAGTTTGGTGACTTGCTCAAGTGCACCTCAGTCATTTCCTGTCGCTATTGAGAATCAAACCCGTAACCTTTGGGTTACAAGTCTGACTCTTTAAACATTAAGCCACAACTGCCCCCAAAGAACAATTCCCCTGAAAAAACCTAATGATTAGAGACTCTGACTTGTAACCTGAATGTCGTGGTTTCGCATCTCAGTAATGGCAGGAAATGTAGGTGGGTGGAGTGAATGAACAACGCTTTCTTCCACTCTCATTACCCACAACTGAAGTGACCTAAAAGCACCTAATCCCCAATCGCTCCCAGGGCACCGCAGCAAAAAAATGGCTGCCCACTGCTCTGGGTGTGTGTTCAATGGTGTATGTTCAAAACTCTGGGTGTGTGTGTACTTGGCTGGGTGAAATGCAGAGCACAAATTCTGAGTATGGGACACCATCTCATCCGAACGACGGTGCTTGTTACAGTACAGTGTCCCCATCACTATACTGGGGCGTTAGGACCCACACAGACCACAGGGTGAGCACCCCCTGCTGGTCTCACTAACACCTCTTCCAGCAGCAACCTAGTTTTTCCAGGAGCCCTTACGAAAAATAACCATGGTTTTTATTGTAGTAAAAGTGTAGTAACCATGTTTTTTAGCTAATTGATTACCATTTATATAACCACATTTTACCACAAATACCATGGTTAAACTGTGGTTAGAGTAGCAAAACCATGGTTAATTTGTGGTTACCATGGTTTAACTACAATAACCATGGTTTTTTGGTTTTATTTGTAGTAAAACCATGGTTCATTTTCGTAAGGGAGGTCTCCCATCCAAGTACTGACCAGTCCAAACCTGCTTAGCTTCAGTGGGAAACCAGTCTTGGGCTACAGGGTGATATGGCTGCTGGCAGGACTGTGGTCTTTAGCCTCCTTGTTAGAGCGCCCGACTCCCACACAGATGGGCCAGGTTTTGAGTCCCTCTTAGGTTTCGTACCAGAGGGGCTACACCACTGGTCTCAAACTCAATTCCTGGAGGGCCACAGCTCTACACATTTTAGCTCCAACTCTAACTAAACACGCCTGTTCCAGCTAATCAAGGTCTTCAGGATTACTAGAAACTTTCAAGCAGGCGTTAGTTGGGGCTGGTTGGAGCTAAGCTGTGCAGGGCTGTGGACCTCCAGGAACTGAGTTTGAGACCACTGGGCTACACAGACAGCCTCGGCCATGCCATGGCATTCCCAGCGGAGCTGGAGGCATGAGGGAGAACCAGAGCAGACAGCACATCGTCTCCTGAGATGCAAACAGATCCAAATCAACTGCAAATAGACCCGGACAACAGTAACACAGAGTGCTTACTGAAGACACAGAAGCTGACGCAGTTTTTCAGACATCCTTTATAGCTTCTGCATTACAAAGTAGGAATTACGAAATATAAAATTGCATTTCTGACGGAAAAAGTCAGAATTGTGAGATACAAAATAAAAAAAGCCACCAATAGTTCAGAGCAATCTTTAGCTTCCTTACAGTATTCCTACATTCATATATTACATTCAAACACATAGCTGAAGAATATAGTAGAGAATAACAATGAAAGTAAAACAGCATTTCGTCTGGCTCATCAGATTTTTGGAAGTCAACAGAAAACATGCAGTATATTCAACACACATGAAGCAAATTAGAGCACTGTTGCACTGAACGCACACCATCACTACTGAGACGACCACAGCGCAGCTTTAAATCACCCTGTTTGAGACAAAATGGCTAAATTGGCAATTCAATGTGCTTTCAAGCTCAGTCAGATATGCATGACTACATGATTACTTTAGAAAGCCAGATGGTTAGACCTCAAAGAGCATCACACCGGACACAGATATGCCCAAACAAACCTAATTAAACTCAGTGGGCTAACAATCATTCAATAAATGTGCTCTTCATATATTAACTGTAGAGTGATTTGAGTTTGTGTCCTTCACAAACCAAAGTCACAGACATTATAATGCTCTTGTAAGAGAATAGTTAGAGCAGTGTGAACATTGTGTGTCCAATTTATGAGGGAAATGGCTTGAACAAAATAGAAGTCTGTCACAAGAGAAATTATCAACGTTAAAAATCTGTTTTGTTAAAGACTAAACTAGCCGCACACGTTTTGTATAATAATACAGTATGTTCTGCACATATGACATTCTTTTAAAAATATCTGCATTTTGTGTGTGTGTGTGTGTGTGTGTGTGTGTGTGTGTGTGTGTGTGTGTGTGTGTGTGTGTGTGTGTGTGTGTGTGTGTGTGTGTGTGTGTGTGTGAGCGTGTGTGTTTTCTTTTTAGCACTGAAATTCCAGCCTGACTTTTGCCAACGAGGCAGAAATGAAGCATCTTGTGCCTCATTGAGTCACATTTACGTCCTCGTCCATTTGTCTTCATTACACTCTATTGTCCTGTTCTGTCCTGTTTCAGCCTGTTCTTGTCCTCATCATGTACATTTGTTTCTTCGGTGTGTTATAGACCTCATCAACACCTCAACCTCTGTTCATGTGTGTCATGAAAACCTTTATTAAGAGCTGAGGCTCATGAAGTGTTTGCATTTGCCAATCAGTAGGTCGAGAACCAAAGGCTTTATTTGTTTTGTTATAATCTTTTTCACTTTGATTATTTATTTATCAGAAATTCAGTTATATAATCCATGAGTATATTCTGATATTTTGCTTAATTGAGAGCATTTTTTAAAATTAATATGACATTTCCTTATTATGATGTTGTCCAGGAGCATCGTATAATACGAATGAAACTGTTTGTGTGGTGTATTCGGTCTTTTATTGCTTAATTCTGTGTATGTGTAAGATTTGTTTCTCCCAAAGTACATTTTGTATGGCAAATAAAACCTGGTCCTTAAGTGTGTATGTTAGCACCACTTATTCTTCAGTTTGATTCACACAGACATTAAAATCACACTATCACATCAATATTTACATTTCAGTCACGACAAAATGCCAAGGGCCTAAACTCAATGACGAGAAATGATTTATTTTCATGTATGGATTTCTTTATTTGAAATAACCTTTAACAGTCTTTTAGCTGTCTTTGTGCTGGTTAATCTATATCTCTATGCAACACAGTTTTCAGCATTAAGGCAATAACTGTTGAAATGTTGACGTTTTGCAACCCAGTAATTGCTACTTTTGTTTGTTTTTTGATTGATTGATTTTTGTCTGTAACTGACCACACCAGCAAAGTTCTCGTCTAGTTCTCAGCTTGTCTCGTGGTCAAGCGGCACCATGTTCTGTTCATGTGTGTGTGTGTGTGTGTGCGTTATGTTGATTTGTTGTAAAATTGTGAAATGTTACACTTTTTGGAAAGATAGTGGCTTTACTTAATTCACAGATGTGCTTCTTGGGATGTAGAACAGTTGAAATGTCATGGTCATAATTTTAGTGAACTAAGTATCTGTAACAAACATTAAAACAAACCCAGATTCCTGAGGTCCCGGTACACCCGAGTGATTTATTAGCATTGGTTGTATAGATACTTTTATTGTATAATGTACTATAGTGTTGCCTGGGATATATATTTCTTCCAGTTTTACAATAAAAGATGAGACCCGAACGTTTCGCAGTATGTGGCTTTAATGAAATGTAAGAAACAAATGCAGTTAGGAGATATGTCACACTGTAAATTAGCTTTATTTACAGACCATGTAGGAGGGGACGTCCTTGTGACCTTGCGCAGGACCACTATCGTCAAAGATGATTAATTGACTGTTAGCATACAGTTTGGATTGGCGGTAGGATAAACAGAACAGAACCAACATAATGTATTGCATATATCATTAATGTATCAAAAATAATTTGGGAATTTAGTCTGATTCAAGGGGAATCAGAATGCCAAATCCTGACTGATGAGAGGAGGAGCTGGGGATGGAGGAGGGTAAATGAGCTCTGGAGAAACGTGATAGCTGCTGATAATGCTGAAGGAGCTTATATATGTGTGCTGTGATAGACGTCGTATAGGTAGACGTGATCAGCTGACAGACAGCTAATGCGAGCTTGACTAACGTGCCCTGCCAGAACTGAAGCTACGCTTGATTTCTCTTAAGGTGACGAAAATCCCGAACCTTCATAGAACATTAGTGACGTTCCTAAAACATCCTCTTTTGGTTATGAAAGTGCTGCAGTTCAAGGTTCCTTATATGACTTTAGGGGGACGTCCCATATTGGGTATTCTATCGTCAAATGGCAACCTTTAGGGCAGGGGGGTCCAAAGTCCGGCCCGCAGCCTGTCTATTAAAATATATTATATGTGGCCCACCACGCATAATTTACAAATCGTGCAGTTTCACAATATCAACACAAGGTGGCAGTACTAGATGTTAGACCAGGGAAACATTAATGCACCAAAAGCGGAACGAAACAGCGCTACTGGTGCTGAGTCTGAACAAATGTGTTTACTTGCCGAGTGTCTCGATCACGCCACCACTACACAGCCAGTGAGAAGCGTTCGAGTTCGGCGCACAGGTCTCCGGTACAAGCTGCAAATCTCTCGTGATTTAATTTAGTTTAATATCTCATTTTATCTGATTTTTTAAATTTTTTTATGTAGTATTAAAGGCCAAATTACAGACTATTTTTGTCATAAACTTGCAGTTTTGTGCATTTGTATTTATATTAAATGTGTCTATAGACTAAATACCATAAAGCCATTCTAGATATAGAAATTATATGTTTTACATTTTACCATGTAGTGAGATGCCATGTGTGCACTGCAAAAAATACTCTTATTTAGTTTTTTTTTCTTATTTCTAGTCTAAATATCTAAAAAAATAATAATAATATTTGGACTGGAAAAAGAAAAGCATTTTTTTGCAGTGTGCTTTTACCTGTTGTGATCTAAATAGAGTACTTGTTAATTTAAATGAGAATAGAGTTCTAACTCTAATATTTAAATTTCACCCTTTAAAACCGAGGTTCTTGAAAGTTTTAAAGATATTGTTGTCAAGTCAAGTCACCTTTATTTATATAGCGCTTTTTACAATGATGATTGTTTCCTTCACAGTGTTAAACAGAAAAATAGTGCAACAGAATTCTCTGGAGAAAAGAGTTGGTCAGAACAAAAGTGGCAGATATGTTACTTACTTGTTCAGATGATATTTTCCAGTGGAAATTCATATTTTGGTCATATTTCCAAGACGTAGAATCTGTGATTCTGAAGTGCAGTATCCACACTGGTGCGGTGAATGAATGACAGCCACAGAAACTCCTCAAAACATTAGATTCATCCGCGCTGAAGAGCCGCCGATGCACAACCCACGCAAAGATGATAATTCCACAAATAACTGCAATCACAGGTTTCAAACTGAGATGCCGTCAAAAAGGCAAAACTTACGTTTTATCATATAATATTTCACTCTTAATAGTCTATTTATAAACACATTCCATCTCTTTGTTACAATCATGAGCGAAAAGAAAAACATCATTCTATCTTCGTCACTCTCTCAGCCCCTCAGATAAAATGAAATTATACTATATCCACCAGTAGGTGGCGGCAAATCATTGTCTTAAGGAGTTAGTCATTGAATCACTCACTCAAACGATTTGTTCAAAATGACTGATTCATTCAGAGACAAAAAGTAAGTGACCCCATTCACTATTCCCTACATTAGTCCACTAATAGAGTACCTGCAGGTTGAAAAATTACACTTACAGGATACCCTGTGTGTTAAAAAGTGACGCCGAAGGGTCTTGACCAAGCGTCAATATGTGACGAGTTGGGAGTGAGAACGTGTTGTATGCATAAACCTTCAATTAAGAAGTACTTGGTGATGGAGGTGGTGGTCTAGTGGGTTAAACTACTGAGCTGATACGCAGAAGGTTGCTGGTTCAATCCCAGCAGCCGCCACCTTCAGCAAGGCAATACCTGTATGATATTAGGCTGTAGCCACATTGGACCAGCGGTTTGGAAAATGGATGATTCAGCTGTGGCGCCATCTCCTGCTGAGACGTGGGAATTAATTCGGCATGTGACTCTCACAGTGCATTATGGGTATTCTCTAGCCGTTGAGCATACATCAGCTATACACTCATTATTGCTGTGCAATGTGGGATTGAATGAGTGCACTCAATAACGTCCACTATGATTTCGGACACCACTACAAATGGCGGTCCCCTCAAATAGTGCCCTATCTAAGGGTATAGGGGCAATTTCGTCTTTCAGAGTGAGTCATTGAATCATTCATAGACCAATATGTTCAAAAACACGGATTCATTCAGTAACAGAACTGAAACTGTTGCTCTGCTGTTTAGAACTATTTTATTTGGCAAAATAGAACAAAAACAGTCAATATTGTGTCTAAAATGTAAGGCATCTAAT
>CM031963.1:32819272-32896772 GCA_018749465.1 Paracanthobrama guichenoti
ACATATAACAAATAACTGATACAAAACCAACGAGAGGAATAGGAGACATCACATCAATAAAGAAGAAGCTGCTGTCAAAACTACTGTGAAAGTATGACAATGAGCATCAAACAATGAAGAGTGCCTATTAAGTGCAAATAGCCTGTCCTGTTGCCAACATATTTACAGTAACTCGCCCACCAAATTACAAAAACACACATTCAGTAACAGTATCAGTGGTGTGAAGAGTAAGTACAGCGGATTTTTTGACACAACCAACCCAAATTTGAATTTGCCTTTTTCTGATCCCATGCTTCTGCCTTTCCACGTGTAATAGCAGCGTGGAGAGGTGTTTACTTTAAATAAAAATGAAGAAAATATTTTTAAGTGGAAATAAAGAACTAAAGTATTTAATATTTAATAATACTATTCTTTCTGGATAAGAGTCTGCAGGCTGACATTTGCAACAATAATCAAAGCAGAGCAAGTCAGTTTTTATGTTCCTCCCTGGAGAGAAATGGTATCTGTGAGGATTTCCAGTCAGGATTTAGACCGTATCATAGTACTGAGACTGCTCTCATCAGAGTTACAAATGATTTACTCTTATCATCCGATCGTGGTTGTATCTCTCTATTAGTGTTACTGGATCTTAGTGCTGAATTTGATACTATAGACCACAACCCAGACAGAAACATAGTGTCGGCCCAGATCCGGGCCACATCTGGTACATGTGGATTTAACACATATCACATGTGGGCCAGATCTTAGTTGACACTATGTTGCTGTCTGGGAACATTCTTTTGAATAGATGCGAAAATTGCATTGGCATTAGTGGAATTGCATTAGCATGGTTCAAATCATACTTATCTTACTGTTATCAGTTTGTAGCAGTAAATGAAGAGATGTCACACCCATCACAAGTTCAATATGGAGTACCGCAAGGCTCAATGCTAGGACCGTTGCTCTTCACCTGTACACTCGATGGCTGCTCTGTCAAGTCCTCGTCGTCAGTGAGGAACCTGGGTGTGCTCTTTGATACCAATCTTTCATTTGAAAGCCACGTTTCTAGCATCTGTAAAACTGCATTCTTCTATCTTAAAGATATATCTAACTTATGACATATGCTCTCAATGCAAAATGCTGAACAGTTAGATCATGCATTCATGAATCAAGGCTAGATTATTGTAATGCTTTACTGGGTGGTTGCCCTGCTCGCTTAATAAACAAACTCCAGCTGGTCCAAAACGCAGCAGCTTGAGCTCTTACTAGAACCAGGAAGTATGACCATATTAGCCGGTTCTGTCAACACTGCACTGGCTCCCTATTAAACATTGTATACATTTTAAAATCTTGCTTATTACTTACAAAGCACTAAATGGTTTAGCTCCCCAGTACTTGAGCGAACTCTTAACGCATTATACTCCATCACGTCTATTGCGGTCTCAAAACTCTGGCCAGTTGATAATCCCTAGAATATCAAAATCAACTGCAGGCGGTCGATCCTTTTCCTATTTAGCGCCTAAACTCTGGAACAGTCTTCCTTAGCATTGTTCGGGAAGCAGACACACTCTGTCAGTTTAAATCTAGATTAAAGACCTAACCTAGCATACACATAACATTATCACATTTCTATAATTCAAATCCCTTAAAAAGATTATTAGGCTGCATAATTTACTTATGTCAGGGCAATCATCCACAGCCTTAAATAAGCTGACTCTATATAAAATAGCTGATAAGAGAATATGTAAGTTGAAAGAAAACATTCAGTGGTTGAAAACTGTTAAGCTTATATAAGTTATTAAGAATACATAACTGCTCGACAGCTCCAGCAGGGAGTGAGGCAAGTATCATAAACATGGTTTAAAACATTTAAAGAGATATCAAGTACTAGAAAATGTGTATGATTGAGTATTTTAGTTGATAATACTCTTGACAAAGCTCTAATTGCTGAGAGACACCAAAGACTTTAGATATGTAACACAGCTATTAGCTTTGTGCTTATTTCATATAGAGTTTACATTCATTCACTTCACATTACAGCAAACACGAGGACTGACTGTGTCTGCTGAATATTCTTCCTATTATGCAGTAGATTTTCATCTTATTTCTTATTACTTCCTATTATGCGGTAGAATTATACAGAAGAACAGCCATATCTGTGTCTTTCAGAATAAGGCATTCAGTTTCGGGCACATCTCTAGTGGTGAGTATATACGCAGTCCTTGTCTCTGTGATATGTTGCACAATGTATGTTGCAGAAGACAGGGTATGACATGAACTATAATAAAAACTTCAGTTATTGTTTTGTAAGTGTGCACTACCAGCGGATGTGCAAAGCCTTCTGAATGAACCCATTGTTAGGGAAAAGTGGCTGAAGTGTTTTTGTAACAATGGAACTGTGATTTCAGTCTGATCTGAACAGTTTGAGTGGCTCATTTCAGTGCCAAAGGAAGGATGGAGTAGCTAAAACTATATTGAACCCAACAACAAACCCATAATCCATTGGTACCAGGGTCGGAAATGAATGAGGACGTGGGCAAAAAATTTGGCAAGATTCAAGACAAGGGGGTAAAAAAAATGCTCATGCACAGTTAAACTGGACATATTACGACTGTTGCGATTAAAGTAAAATAAATTAAAGGTGTTGTTTGCGGAATTACATTTAGATCTGCTCATTTTTCCCATTCATTTAGCAGTTTCAGTGATTATTACAGGAGTTTGTTCTGTTCTGCTCCAGCGCCTCTTATTTTGATATTAATTTAGTCCCGTGGATTCCGCTTTCACATTTCAGTTGATTATGCATACCTATTTCTTGTTTAGTTCATTAAGTCCCTTTGTTTTTGGAAAAGTTTATTCCCAACCCTGATTGGTATGCATTGTTACTCATTTTACATGCAAAAAGCCAAGATCTTGCTTAAACTGGCCTGTTTATATCTATATAAATAATATAATATATAATATACTGATTGGCTTCATCACTCAGTCTCCACTCCACCTAAAGCTGGTGTGTGGTGGGCGTTCTGGCACAATATGGCTTCCGTGGCATCATCCAGGTGGATGCTGCACATTGGTGAGGAGATTGCCCCCTTCCATGTAAAGCACTTTGAATGCTGAGAAAGTGCTATATAAATGTAACAAATTATTAAACGTCATGTGAAAATGGTCATGTGACACTCAATTATGATTTTTGCTCTACTGTTACAAAAACGTGACTATCATTACAAATGTATGATATGCCATGATTTTGTATGACATACTGTTTAGCCTTTGGAGTTCTTAAAGAAGTAGTCTATTAGATTCCTTTGATAGTCCGTAATTAAGAGCTCATAATACATTATAAAGTGCAATTTCAGATTTAACTCCTGCTATTTATTTTCTTTAAACCATGTAGATTGCTGTATTTTGGACCAGTTTGATATAGTAAGAACCTTTCCAGTGGCACAAATATCAGATATCACAATATTTTTAAGGCAATCATTGATTGATTATATATATATATATATATATATATATATATATATATATATATATATATATATATATATATATATATATATATATATTATATTTATTTGACGACTGGAATTATAAACAGAAGAGCTCAAGTATGGATACTTTAAAACTCCATTTGGTGGCAGACTCTTAAAAACAACATAGAAAGTAAAGAAATGATTTATGCCATGTGCTAATTGTTGCACAGAAAGGATGAATGAGTTCTCTGCAAAACTTCTCATTTCAGCTAGTGGCGTAATGGTGTTGTGAAACTTGCCCCAAATTATTTAAAAAAGAAAGAAAATGAAAAAGTAAGGAATAGCACATGGGTCCAATAGCTTCAAGTACTGGCATTCTCCTGAATTATGCTATTTGTTTTTCAATTCTAAAGGCCTTTGAGGCCTGCTTTCAACATATTTCACAAGGTCCCTAAAGACAGAGAGAGAAAAGAAAGGGGTGAGAGAAAGTGTGCTGGTGCAGTAGAGACGGAGTAGTTTGGGGGCATCATGTATTCCTAATGGAGCAGGCTTCATAGGGAATTCATTTCCCTCAACTCTCAAAGGCATCTTTCTCTCTTTTTCTCTCGGCCAACATGCATGCATATGCATAAACAGCAGCAGTGTGTGCTGGACCTCTGGAGTGAAGAGGCAAAGTTCCCTGCCTTTGGGTTTATGTCCAGTGTAAAGTTTACATGTTTGGAACAACATTAATTTTACACTTTTAAACAATAAATACTGTGCTAATAAATAGTATGCAATAAATGTAATGTAATAAATTGTATAAATTAGGTAATTAGGTAACAATTAGGTAACTAGGTGACTGTGCCGGCTTCCCTCTCTTGATGAGCTGTTTGAACTGCTGTTGCCCTGATTAAAACTTCATACAATCAGTCTCTCCTTATGATTGATTCATTTACTCATAACATTGCCAAACATCCTGTAATATATGAAATCATCTCTCACTTAAGGGATCAAGGTTGCATTTCAGCATTTAATGCATTCAGAATTGACTGCATATGGAATGAGGTTTAAAAAAAAACTCTGCATTTCAATCAGCTTTGCACACAAGTGTTAAAAATCGCACATTAGGAAAGCGAAATGCAAAAGATGTGTGTGGCCTGCCTGTGCACGTATGTGACAATCATTGGTATACACTGGGGGAAATTATATTTGCTACTTGTTCAGTATACTTCAAATGAGCTAAAACAACAGGCAAAGACTTGTTAGTGTTTAATTTTGAGTTATGTTGGACATTTTAAAAGTTTCTACAAAATACATTGAAACAAACAGAATATCCATTAATGTCCTCATCACTTTAATTATACATATAATTATATATATAGTTTCCAAGCATCTTTACAGAAAGTCATAATGTTATGTCTATAATGCCTTAGTGCTTTAAAGTGTTAATGAACTGAGAAATCAAATTTTATTTTGACATAAGAAGTCATCATGCTATATAAGTTTCAGAACTGAAAACTTCCTTGTTAGTCCAAAAACAGCTTTTATTGTAGCCAAGCCCAGAAAACGACTCGTTGTGGAATGAGCCTATAATAGATGGTGAAAGAGCACCTCTGCAGAAGATCAATGCCTACTTCATCATCACAACTTTGGCCCCGCCCACTGGAGTGTTAGTGAGATGACGAGGAGAGATGAACAAACTAAAAATAACATTACCTTCCAAAGGATCCTAATGCTAGGAATGTGCTTATTTATTCTCAACAATGTGAATGTCTCAGTTGAGCATTATTTATGTGTATTCGCCACATTTCACTGTGGATTCTTTGGGAAATCTGTCACAATTTTGGCTCAGGCTTTGCAAACAGACTTTCACGATATGGACACAACAGTAACGCCACGACGTGAGTAACCGTGATCAGTGATTTCTGATATTTTCTCTCACCAAAACTCCCGTAATAATCAACAAATCTCTTATTTACTTGTGTTTGCACTGTTAGTTATGATCAAAGCATTCGTTAGTGACAGTAGTGGGAGTTTACACTGACATCTCACAGCAGCCAATCACAGCAGTGGGCGTTTACACTGAAGTCTCACAGCATCCAATCACAGCAGTGGGCGATTACACTGAAGCCTCATAGCAGCCAATCACAGCAGTGTCCGTTTACACTGAAGTCTCACAGCAGCCAATCACAGCAGTGTCCGTTTACACTGAAGTCTCACAGCAGCCAATCACAGCAGTGGCCGTTTACACTGAAGTCTCACAGCAGACACGCCCCTTCAGACAGAGCATTCACATCAGAGGCTAAAATCAGGGTAAGAAAAATGCCTTTTCTTTATAAATTAAAGTAAAAAAATCATACTAACATTATAAGTGATCATCCAGATTTAGATGTATCTGTACTATTGTATGTATAGTAAGTAAAGTGAGTGCAAAAACTTGCAAAAGAACGATTTAATAAATGTTCCTATTTTTGTAATACTATTTTTTTTAAGCTACTACTGATTGTCTAGATGTCATCATGGCACCTAATAATCTACATTATAAATGAAGACTATTACATAATTGTAAAAAAAAAAAAAAAAGAATGGGAGACGGAGAACCCATTACTTGGAGAGGACATTCTCCTATTCTCTAAAATGAAAAATGAGGAAATAGGGAAAGTAATGTAGAACAGGTGCCCTGTTGAACTGAAAAGTGAGCAGATTCATTGTGATTGTATTATAATGTATTATATAACGGTATTCATAATGTATGGTATCTTTTCATAAGTAAGTATAACCAAAGTTAAAATGCATTATACTATTCACAGATTCCTTGTTGCATCTGAAAATTGTTTTTATGCATTACAATGTATTATAACTGGGGTTACAATTATTAATGAGATCATACAATGCATTATAAGGTGCATAATTAATGCATTAAAAACACCTTTATAATGCAATATACATAAATGCATTAAGTAAAGCTCTTAATTATCTATAGTTATAATTTGCCTAGAGAGAAGCTGATGTGACACTTTAGTATGACATTGAAATTAATCTATTTTTACAACTGACGCATGTTTAAGCTAAAAGCAAAGTGCTTGAGTCTCGGGTTCATTTTAGCATTTAATTCAGTCAAGCTGACTTATTTTAATTACACACACATAGTTGCAGTACAAAGAAATTTAAAATGTCCCTTTTACTGTCCTTTATTTTCCACTGCTGCAGTTGGCAACCCTTTTTACTCAAAACTAATCATTAAAACTTATACTTACTACAAACTTTAACACTATCCTAGGCAGTGCTCGAATCGAATCAAGCGTCCCCTATAACATGACACGAGTCGGGTTTGATGACTTATATCAATATTAAACAATGTTTAAAAAATATTAGAATAATTATAATTTAAAAAATGAGTACACCTAAATGTGTGCAATTTTATGTACAGTATGGAACACAAAAGCCCCGACGTGGAGTGGATAAATACAGCAGAAAGATAAGAAGAAGAAAATGACCCCATCAAGGTCAGCAAGATGCTTTTTCTTCCTGACCCAAGTGAGGATTTATTAGTATTAATTTTTTCTTTAAAGTTAGCTTCAGGGAGCGGCGCCAAGCAGTCTGTAGTCTACCAGCAGCCTGGCGTTGTGTGTTTCTCTAGTTGTGAAGTAGTTGTGATACACAGAGGCACAGCACAGTTAGATGGATGATTTGTGTTGGTGCTCATGTTATTCTAGCTGAAAAATCTATTCCAACAGTCCAGAGGAATGTGGGAATATTATCCGTCTTGGGCTAGACCGAGTTAACAATGTGTCTGAATTCGGTCCAATGTTCTTCACTCGAAGAAAACTGATATTTAGAGATAATTGTTGATACATTTTTGAGATCTTTTGCTGTATTGCTGAGTTGAGGTGCCAGAGGAGGCAGTGGAGATAGAAGTAATAAGGTATTGATTTTCAGATTTGAAGATGGGGAGGGGGGTTATAACATGATAAGATAAAAACAATTTGACGAAGAGCTGGAAAAAAAAAACGCACTAGCACAAAGACAGAAATATGTTTCATTTCTCACTATGTTGTTTTTTTATTATTAGTATTATTTTATTGCATGTCCTTCCTTGACCCTTATAAGGTTACACTTATGTGCTCAGAGTTTTGAATTTATAGTTGGCAGTTTTCACTTCTTTTCTTTTGTTGAGAAAGAAGTGAATAATTTCAGACTTCACAATCGAAATCCATTGCTCACTGATCTTCAGTGAAGACATCTGTCAGAGTTTATGCAGACGGCTGCCAGAAACCTTGGCATCTGTCTCGACACAAAGGTAGATTTCATGATGTCTTGCAGTCACAGCTCTGAAATGCAAAAGCACATTTAAAAAAGATACTTAAATGTCCTAATTTAACTAAAGACTAATCCTGGCTTAATCTAAGCCCTGTCTGTGAAACCGGGCCATAAAGTTTAAGTCGATTAATAAATCCTGGCCAGGCGTTTAAATGCAAAGCTGTCCTGCACATTCATACTAACACACATAACCATTTATCAAACTTGCACTTTTCACACTGCACACACTCAAGGACAGCATCAGGCGTATGTATTATGTTTTAGAGGATGTGCCCATAGATAATCTGGAAGTGCTGATATAGATGAGTGAGGCAGAATTCTCCAGCAAGAACGCGGTATACTATCTTTACTATTCATGTATTTTCTCCCAAGTATTATCATCAGCATCTTTCCATCTATAACCCTTGGGAGGGTCCAATAAAATGGAAGTTGTCTGATTTAGCATTGCTATTACAGCAACTACCAAAGCCTGTAATGTTTATCGCCAAATCAGAGGAAATAAAAGTCATAAACCTGTCACTGTGCAGCTATGGCAAAAGCAATAAGCTCTCAAATGCAGGGAAACAGGTGCTAGACCATCTGCGTACACTTTGATAGCCACCCTTAATTAGAGAGTTTGATGTAAAATGTTGTGAATGTTGTGCTGACAAGTTTAGATGTAACAAGACAGTAAAAAGATGATTTATTTTTCTATTTTACATAACTAATCATTTGATGTCAGCTTAAACCCTCATGTTTTATGTCTCACATTACTAATTTATCAGGCGTCCCACAGGGTTCAGTGTTGGGTCCTATTTACTTCTCCATTTATAGCTGATCACTCAAAAATGAAATTGCATAAATTGCATTTTCACTGTCTAAATTTGATTTTAAAAACACATTTGACCTAGAGGGTTCCTCCAAAAAACACAGATGACATACCATGTCAATCAGTTATCCATGATTTAACATTACAAAGTACAGTCTTTAATATACAGACAATATACAACACAATCAGAAATGCACTTTTCTTTATAAGTCAAAAACTATTAGTCTATTAGGTAACAAAAACAATAATGTACTTCTTAAACAATTTAAATATAATAAAGCCATAAAATTGTTTTAATAACTACCAATCACAATGCCATATACTCATAGCCATGATAATATCATGTATGTTAATGTGACAACATCTCTTATTTGTCTTTAACTTAAACATTAAATAGGAAGGTTAAATTCAAAAATACACTATATTGCCAAAAGTATTGGGACGCCCCTCCAAATCCCTGAGTTCAGGTGTTCAATCACTTCATGGCCACAGGTGTATAAATCAAGCTCTAGGCATGCAGACGCTTCTACACACATTTGTGAAAGAATGGGTCGCTCTCAGGAGCTCAGTGAACTCAAGCGTGGTACCGTGATAGGTTGCCACCTGTGCAATAAGTCCATTCCTGAAATTTCCTCACTACTAAATATTCCACGCTCAACTGTTAGTGGGATTATAATAAAGTGGTGTAAGGCCCGCTAAAATCGTTCCAATGAGGGTAGTGCGGTGTTTTCAGCTGGGCAAAAGGATTTAATTCCAATTTATCTTTATCTGACTCCATTTTATCATAATTTTGAATTTAGGTTAAAATGCCAATTGGTTATTTGGTCATTTATATTTAATAGTTAGCATTTAATTATTCTGTTTAATCCTTGGTTAAAATTATACCCGTTCATCTACTAGAGATAGTTAATAATTCCAGAGCAAATCAGAATAGATCAAAATGTAACAATTTATTAACAGTCAGGTAAATGTATAACGGCGATTACATAATCAATTCAAAGATAGTCCATACATAACATCAAATACTCTGAAGTAAATAATAAAATATGGATACCTGACTTCTTAAAATGACATAACGCTGAGCATCTATAGGAGACACTCAGCGTTACGGGCTGACCAATATAAGAGTTCAAGCCCCGACCCTTTCTGAAACATCTCCTTAGATATCAGATCAAGATGCAAAACTCTTTCAGATGTAAACATGTGTTAACAATGGGAATTTAAATCGAGTCACTCTCCCATATGCCTGTATTGTTAGAAGACCAAATGGCCGACAGCCACACCCACCGTAATTAGCAAAATGTCTCTAATCTTCTTAAAACCTTTATTATATTCCTGTTTACTTCAGTGGGGATGAGATCTTTGTACCAATCGCAGTGAGACATTTCAAACGATATCAAACATGTATAATAATGTATTATGAGAACTGACATTAAACCATATAGATTGTGATGGTGAAATCTGGAGGAATGGGGGAAGAGGCAGTGAAGAGAAAGGCGTGTAAATTAAAGTCATTCTTAGATGATTCACTCAGCGTGACGTCGTCTCCGATGGGGATGCTAAATTAATGAGTGAGTTTAGATGCTAATTTCCTTTATTTTTTTTCAGATTTTTGACGAGTCTGGGTTTGGCGGTTGCCAGGAGAACGGGACTTGCCTGACTGCATTGTGCCAAGTGTAAAGTTTGGTGGAGGGGGGATTATGGGGTGGGGTTGTTTTTCAGGGGTTGGGCTTGGCCCCTTAGTTCCAGTGAAAGGAACTCTTAATGCTTCAGCATACCAAGACATTTTGGACAATTTCACGCTCTCCCAACTTTGTGGGAACAGTTTGGGGACGGCCCCTTCCTGTTCCAACATGACTGCGCTCCAGTGCACAAAGCGTCAGTCCATAAAGACATGGATGAGCGAGTTTGGTGTGGAGGAACTTGACTGGCCAGCACAGAGTCCTGACCTCATCCCGATAGAACACCTTTGGGATGAATTAGAGCGGAGACTGTGAGCCAGGCCTTCTCGTCCAACATCAGTGCCTGACCTCACAAATGCGCTTCTAGAAGAATGGTCAAAAATTCCCATAAACACACTCCTAAACCTTGTGGAAAGCCTTCCCAGAAGAGTTGAAGCTGTTATAGCTGCAAAGGGTGGGCCGACTCCATATTAAACCCTACGGATTAAGAATGGGATGGCATTAAAGTTCATGTGCATGTAAAGGCAGGCGTCCCAAAACTTTTGGCAATATAGTCTATTTACATACGAACATATATTAAATATTTTAGTCATTATTCTGTCATTTTCATTGACAAACATTTCACTGTATTTAATTCACACATTTATGGCAAAATTCTTAATGTTCAAAGCAGTCTCGCTGTCAACCCGTTACTGATTAGATTGATTAAATGTTGATTTCTTTCAGGCAGTCACTGCGCATTCATTCATCAATATACTGCTCTTATGAAAATTAACCATGCTTTTACTATGAAAAAAAAAAAAACATGGTTATTGTAGTTAAACCATGGTGACCACAAGTCAATCATGGTTTTTACCATGGTATTGGTATTTTTACGATAATAAAACCATGGTTATTTTTCCCCAGACTGCAGCATAGTGTCGGCCCACATTATGTTGCAGTATGGGTCGTAAAGGTGTTGCGATAGTACCGGAAGCGATACACTGCTTCACTTGCCGGATATAGGAGGTCTATAAAGGCCACAATATGTCTGACATTACTGTAGGTGATTCTCCACTGTCTATCTCTGAAAAACTCTGAGAAAAGCTTTGCACGTCTCCTCAACATTATCAAGCTGGAAGACTACTAATTGCCTCAAGCCTTTAGTTTAAATCTATTCTACATCTTATCTGAAGTTCACACAGCTATCACATCCAGGTGCATTAAAATCTCAGCCACATCCTAGACATCCAGCTCGTCTGTGTGGTCATCCAGAACAGTCCTTATTACACTATAGTTCAGGCCTGTACACCAGCTGCAAGTGAATGCCAAAATGAAACTCAAGCCTGTGTTTGTCCCACAGCACAAACAATGGTCTGACCCACGTTACCTTCGATCCTAGATCAACCCACGCACCCTAGACCTGCTGATAGAGGCTTATCTACTGGAGCTCCCTTGTGTCTCCACGGACCAGACTCGCACTTGACATCGGTCCATCCTCAACCCTCATTGACAGAACATGTTCCCCAGACACCATCAAAAATTTGGACTCATCCACCATTGCTATATAAAGTCTCAAGTCACACCTCTTGAAGTGTGTAATTTCTGGGGTACTAGTCTGATGATTTTTGAACAGCGTTCCCCTACACTTCTACAATAATTAGTCTTTAAAATGTCATGTAAATGATTTAGTTTGAAATTGTACCAGTCCATTTTTGTGAAGTCTGATTAACAGATCTAGACAACCTGATTACAGCTTATAAGATGTATCCGCTTTATGTTTAATTAAACATCGCTCTCAAGCATTCACAACAAAATACATGAAATTCCTTCTTACACTATTTTAACATAATTAAAAATACATGAAATTCCTTCTTACACTATTTTAACATAATTAAAAATACATGAGTGACTGAAAACATCTTTTATTATCATAGAATACACTTGTTTGTTCACCTTGAGTTGACAGTTTGAACTTTGTTTTCTCTTAATTTATTTTCAATATCTGAGGTGAATTACCCTCAGATGGATATAAAAATAAGTTTTTTTGACCTTCATAGACATAGCCTACTGAAAGAAACAATGCACAATATATGTATTGTTGCTTTCAGTATGCTATATCTATAAAGGTCACAAAAAAAGATATTCAAACTTCTTTTATAAAGAATAACGCACATAATCAGCACCTGAGATTATCATTGTCATGCTTTTTATGTTGTTTCCAGCCGTGATGCCACTGAAATAAAAAAAAAAACCTGTAAAATAGAATTGTCAAATTGCCATTGCGGCTGGTTGGTAGGCTACAAAAAACATTGCAAGATACATTGCATAATCGCCTCTTTTCTCACAGTGTCTGAAATGCTTCAATAAAGGATTCGGTCTCTCTAAACTGTAACACTTCATTTTGACGGTCCACTTTAGACATTCTATAAGTAACTTTGCTACATGCTCAACTACATGTCAACTAACTCTCAGTATTAGTAGACTGTCTGCTTAATATCTGCTAACTCTTTATTTTGATGCTCCCCCAACAGACATTCTATGACTTTGATACATGTCAACTTATTCTACTAACTCAAACCCTAACCTAAAGGCGGGTGTACACTGTGCGAGTTCAGACACTCGGGAGGTTGTGAGATATTGCACACGCTACGAGTCAGTTAATGTGATAATCGCGTCAAAGCAGCTGGTACACGACACGACTGTACTGCACGGAGAGCCAGCGGCAATCGCCTGAGCTTTCGCACTAAACACAGAGACTGGAGCTTTCAATGTTGCAGCTATAGCTTCGGAGAGAAAAAAAAAGAAAAAAGATTTGTGTGCAAATGATTTGTTGAAAATCATTTACCAAAAGAAATTCACAGAAAATAGAGACAACCAGTATGGGGAAGTCCCAGAGCAAGTGGGGAAATGAATTAATTAATTAAAGAGGCAAACATAAATTACTCTGAAAATTTCTTACCAGATGAGGTTTATCTATGTATCATCTTTTTTTACTCTTTTAATTCCTTTTATAACAGTAATATCTTTGTATCTCGGTTAATTCCTTTTATTCCTTTAAAATAGTGTATGAAATGTGTTATTTAAATAAACTTGCCTTGCCTTGAAAAGCAGAGAACAGCAGCCATTCCTTTCAACAGAAACAACTAGAGAGAGAGAAGAGAAAGTGCATGTGCATGCACATTCCACTTCTTAATATCATTAATTCATCTTTGGCATTAGGATATGTACCGAAAACTTTTAAGCTGGCTATTATTAAATCTCTTATTAAAAAAACGCAACTTGATCCTACAGAATTAGTCAATTACAGGCCGATCTCAAATCTACCCTTTCTGTCAAAAATACTGGAAAAGGCAGTGTCTTTACAATTATGCTCCTTTTTTAGAAAGAAATGGTATCTGTGAGGATTTCCAGTCAGAATTTAGACCATATCATAGTACTGAGACTGCTCTCATCAAATCAAATCAAATCACCTTTATTTATATAGCGCTTTTTACAAGTCTAATTGTTTCAAAGCAGCTTCACATTGTTAACAGGAAAATAATGCAACAGAATTTGATTAGGCTGTACAGCCGCTCTGGTGAAACGGTGATGTTATCCAGCTAATTTCAATTATCATATAGTGTCAATGCGGGCAGATCGGGAATATAGATTTAGGTGTCCCCAACTGAGCAAGCCAAAAGCCAGAGGCAACGGTGGCAAGGAACCAAAACTCCTTCAGGGTCAGAATGGAGAAAAAACCTTGGGAGAAACCAGGCTCAGTCGGGGTGCCAGTTCTCCTCTGGCCGACGAACAAACAGTGTATGATTATAATTCTGGCAACATAACAGGTCTTAATTCATATTAGGTAAATAGATATTCGTAAGATTGTTTGAAAGATTGGAGTCGTCATGCCGAAGATGGGTTTAATGAGGATGTCGTGTCGATGCAGCATTTACGGGGAGTTTATTTGACACGCTCTCTGCAGACATTTCAGGGATGCGTTGCTCATGTCCAGGCACAGGTCCACCATCTGATCTGGATATGGCCCGGATCCAGCTGACTGCAGTAAACCTCGGGATAAACAGAGACTAACATTAGCGTAGATGCCATTCTTCTTATGATGTAACGAGTACATCAGGTGTTATGGGAAGTGTTCCCGGTTCATCAGAGTTACAAATGCTTTACTCTTATCATCCGATCGTGGTTGTATCTCTCTATTAGTGTTACTCGATCTTAGCGCTGCATTCGATACTATTGACCACAACATTCTTCTGAATAGACTCGAAAATGATGTTTGCATTGGTGGAATTGCATTGGCATGGTTTAAATCATACCTAACTGATTATCATAATTATCTGATTGTTATCTGTTTGTAGCAGTAAAAGATGAAATGTCATATCGATCACAAGTTCAGTATGGAGTACCGCAGGGCTCAGTGCTAGGACCGTTGCTTTTCACCCTGTACATGCTACCACTGGGAGATATCATTGAAAACTAACGCCATGCTTCCTATTGTTATGCTGACGATACTTAGCTCTATATTTCTTCGCGCCCTGATGAAATTTACCAATTCCGTCAGATTGACGGAATGCATAGCTGATATAAAACATTGGATGACTAGTAATTTCCTACAACTTAATTCTGAAAAAAATTCATTTCTAATTATTGGACAAAAAAACCTCTGCACGTAGTAACCTAGAATACTGTCTAACACTTGATGGCTGCTCTGTCAAGTCCTCGTCGTCAGTGAGGAACCTGGGTGTGCTCTTTGATACCAGTCTTTCATTTGAAAGCCACGTTTCTAGCATCTGTAAAACTGCATTCTACCATCTTAAAAATATATCTAAATTATGGCACATGCTGTCAATGCAAAATGCTGAACAGTTAGTTCATGCCCTCATGACCTCAAGGCTAGATTACTGTAATGCTTTACTGGGTGGTTGCCCTGCTCGCTTAATAAACAAACTCCAGCTGGTCCAAAACGCAGCAGCTCGAGCTCTTACTAGAACCAGGAAGTATGACCATATTAGCCCGGTTCTGTCAACACTGCACTGGCTCCCTATTAAATATTGCATACATTTTAAAAATCTTGCTTATTACTTACAAAGCACTAAATGGTTTAGCTCCCCAGTACTTGAGCGAGCTCTTAACGCATTATACTCCATCACGTCTATTGTGGTCTCAAAACTCTGGCCAGATGATAATCCCTAGAATATCAAAATCAACTGCAGGCGGTCGATCCTTTTCCTATTTAGCACCTAAACTCTGGAACAGTCTTCCTAGATTTGTTTGGGAAGCAGACACACTTTGTCAGTTTAAATCTAGACTAAAAACGCATCTCTTTACTATGGCTTACACATAGAACATTATCAGTCTCTATTATTTAAATCAGTTAAATGATTGTTAGGCTGCATTAACTAGGTCAGCCGGAACCGGGAACACTTCCCATAACACCTGATGTACTCGTTACATCATAAGAAGAATGGCATCTACGCTAATGTTAGTCTCTCTGTTTATCCCGAGGTTTACTGTAGTCTGCTGGATCCAGATCAGATGGTGGAACTGCGCCTAGACACGACCAACGCATCCCTGAAGTGTCGGCAGAGACCGTGTCAACTAGACTCTCCCCTGTGACGGCTTCCTTCCCTTCCCCTCTGTACAGATAAAAACACATATGCACACATACGTATTTAAACGCAATTGCCTATAGGCTAAACATGTAATGCTTGCATACATGCCGTCGCCGTTTTCGCAGATTCACCTTTTTTTGTTTCAAAACTATTTCAAACCTATTTCATGGTTTGCGTTCTCAGGCCACCAAGTGCTGTTGCCGTGTGGATGGGGTCTGGAACGAATCGGGGGGTTTCTGTTTTAGTTGAGGATGGTGTTGTTTAAGTGCTGCCAAATTAAATAACTAACCAGTTTTTACAACAGAAATTAATCAATCAAAAACTTACTTTAGCTCTTTTTTCTAAAGCAAAATGAATTTCCCATTATCGCTGTAAAGCTGCTTTGAAGCAATCTGTGTTGTATAAAAGTGCTATATAAATGAAGGTGACTTGACTTGACTTGACAGTGTATGCACATGCTGTATGGTTGCAGCCACTGAGCCATAGCCTTATAATACTCATTGATTTACCTATGTGACGTGGTTGTGCATGATTTGGCAATAGGGGACAGCCCCTGTACACTGCTGAAAATCCAGCCAACTCCCCGAATTTAAACATATTTAAACATATTTAAAAATCATGAGGTCGGGAGGTGCTTGTAACATGCTCATCTTGTAATTACTCTTACACACTGCGAGCCGTGAATATCACACCGGGTACACGCAGCTAATACTCTAACTTTATAGTTAGTAGAATTAACCAAATACCATTAGCATATCTGAATTTCAGCTCCGGATCTTCTTCAGTGCTTGATACACAGTGATACGAACTGTAACGATGGTGTGGGTTTTACCATATCAAACTCATCAAAGTGGATTTGCTTTGGCAGCAGAAAACAGCATCTTCTCCACATGAACAACACAAAACAAACTCTTCCAGTCTCAGACACACCTACAGTGTGTGAGGGCGGGGCAAAGCTGTTTGCCGACAGCCAATGAAGACCATAGGCTGGCATTATGCAAATTAGTTACAAATTTACGGAAATTGTGTGAAGTGAGACTAGGATAACTGGTGACTCGTTTCAGGCAGTTCAGAATAGAGTCCTGCATTTCAGCCCGAGCCCGATGGGCCCCAACTTATTAACGCCCCTAGGGACAAGCTTCCCATTTTCACGTCATACCTCACACGCAGGCCAGGCTCCGGGCCTGTTTTAAGCTTCTCCTTCTTTTTATATTTTAGACATTCATTAATTAAAAGAAACTAAGATGTGCTGAGCTGGTGGAAATAACACGAGACCACGCTACCACAACTGTAGAGACTGGCTTGCACACTGTTTAGTCCCAGCAAGCGCTCCTTCAGCACAGCTGCAAGAGTTATGGCCTTTTTACACCTGGTCACTTCATTCATTTTCTCTGATCAGATGTCTATCCGATTGTGAAAAGACCAGGAGTAAATGCCTTCCGAAATTCTTTTAAGACGGATTTAAAGCAGATCACTCAAACAAACCGATTCTGAAGGTGCTCTGGGATGCATTTCAGACGAAACTGGACAAGTGTAAATGCATCTGGTTGTTTAAACCACATTTATAAATTTTACTCCTGGTAAACTGTTAAAAAATAAACGTGTGAGAGCGTGTTATAGGCTATATGACAGATATGACGCGCTACTGCAACATGTGTCACCGCAAATGAGTAAAGCAAGCCAACACGCAAACGGCCGCAAGTGAAACAGAAAGTAAGTCTCAGATGCTCAAAACACAAATCATCTTCATTAAAACTAATGAGACTCAATGCTCTCACCAGAGCTTAGCTCGCTCTTTCTCATATTGCGGTCTCTGATCTTGAGCTGATGAATAAAATGCAGCTCATATCTGTTGCTTTCGTTGACGTGAACTCCGTTAAATATGCATATAGCGCGGGAATTGAAGATCAGATTTATATTCATTTTGCGGAGAGGTGTAAGGTAAGACATCCTGCAGGTTTTTTTTTTTAATTTATTTTATTAGTTTAGATTGTGTAGCCCGTGTCGTTTGCGAGCGCCGTTGCGAGCCTGCTTCAGTTTGTCAGAAATGCCTTTTTACTGTGGTGGTGGTGATAATAAATGTTTAAACTAACATTGTGATATGCTTAGAGTGTTTTCTATCTATGGATTTTATTATAGGCAAGTCCAGTGTTGATTTGAGAGGCTAAATTGATCAAACGTGGTTAACTCACTGTCAGCCGCTGGACGCTTGCTCGTCACTTTAAAAAACAAAAACTTTAAAACTTAAATTTAACAAACAAAAATTGCTCCAAACATTTTTCTAAATATAACTACTTTGACATTAAAAACAAAACTTAATTATTTTAATGGCTGCGGTGTAATAGGGAAGATTAAAAAAAAAAAACACAGGCTCCAGACGGACTCGGGCCGAGAATTTGATAAGCTGTCGGACACAGGCCGGGCTAGGGCTTAGATTTGAGGCCCATGCAGGGCTCTAGTTCAGAATCGCTTTTTTCTTTTGGGAGACAATAACTCCATTTATCTGCCCTTTTAAACTCCTTTTACATTCACAAACAGCTTTATTACTCACTACATGAAAGGGAACGACAAGAACATTAGTTTCCCTTAGAAGGATAAAAGACAAAGACACAAAATTCAGAGAGGAGGAGGTAATTAAAAGTGCTGCTCTAACACACAGGCATCACATCTTCAGCTGTAATGACGCCTACATTGTGTGTTTCTCACACTAACACACACAAAGAGTCAGCTAAAAAGTCTAGACATAAAAGTCTAAGTGAATATTCAACATCAAGGCCAGTCTTTACACTCTTAGCTAACTCACTTCAGTTCACAGCTGTGCTGTTGACAACACTTTTCAGTATTTTTTCCCTTCTGAAATCCATTTTAAACCATTGTTTAAAGGTACTGTGTCAGTAAAGATTTAAATTCACGTGACTAAAGACAAAAACAGCCATTGTCCATTTCTGATTATGGGGCTTGTGGACGTGCACATGAACACCTTCCACAGTTCAAACATATATTACCATCTCTAGACAAAGGGACAGGACTGGGGGTGTGAATAGATCATAAATCAACAGTCAACATAAATGGCTCCTACACCACATGACTTAATGTCAAGAAACAGGAGTAAAGGCACTTTTGTTCACATGAACGCTTCCTGTCAAAGCACATCGGAATAATTTCGCTATTATCACCTTCGTGTCTGGTTGGTGAAAGCAGCTGTTTGTATCCCAGCTCTTTTATTCATTTCACCCATTATCACCTTCATTTCTGTTACACTGAATTAGATCAGTACCAGATATAGAGCGAGTTATAGAAGTCTTTAATGCTCTGTGCAGAATTTTGTCTTCTATACGATGTGCTCAGACCTACAGGATGAAAGAGCAGCGATCCATGTTCCCAAACTTCACTTTTCGACCCCTCGCCGTGAGGTTGAAGCCATCGGAGCTTGTGACTCTCTGACTCTCCTTGAGGTGGCTCTGACATCCAGCTTTTATTCCGTTGTACCTTTATCTCTCTCGTCTGCCTCTTAACAGGATGTAGCAATCCATTAACGCTTCTCTTCATCCACAAAGTGACCCAGTCGACCTACTTTCTTTCTTTTCCTCTAACTCTGTGCTCCTCTCTCTATCCACTCTCTCCACCTTTTGGTTTTGCTCAGTTTTCTCTCTTTTTTTTTTTTTTTTTTTTTTTTTTTTTTTGCAATGCCCACTACGAGTCACCTTTTAAGGTTTTGACCCTGAATGGATATGGCTTAGTGCACAGCCCACCCTCCCTTTGTCACCGAGTCCCCAATCGGTCAGAGACGCTGAAGCATGAATGAGGAAATGTCAGATAAAAATGGGTCGGACAGAATTTCTGTATTGCAGATATTTAATAACTACAATATAATATCCATTAGGTCTAAGAAATTAAGGACTGGTTTCACAGACAGGGTTGTCTAATTAAATCAGGTTGTAAATTAAATCAAGATTAGGACATAAGTAGATTTTATAAACATGCCTAAAAAAAAAAAAAAAAAAAAAACATTACTGGTGTGCATCTTCAGACAAAACAATGGCACTGACATACACTATATTGCCAAAGGTTTTGGGACGCCTGCCTTTACATGCACATGAATCGTCCCACTCTTAATCCGTAGGCTTTAATATGGAGCTGTCCCACCCTTTGCAGCTCTAACAGCTTCAACTCTTCTGGGAAGGCTTTCCACAAGGTTTAGGAGTGTGTTTATGGGAATTTTTGACCATTCTTCTAGAAGTGCATTTGTGAGGTCAGGCACTGATGTTGGATGAGAAGGCCTGGCTCACAGTCTCCGCTCTAATTCATCCCAAAGGTGTTCTATCGGGATGAGGTCAGGACTCTGTGCTGGCCAGTCAAGTTCCTCCACACCAAACTCGCTCATCCATGTCTTTATGGACTGACGCTTTGTGCACTGGTGCACAGTCATATTGGAACAGGAAGGGGCCATCCCCAAACTGTTCCCACAAAGTTGGGAGCGTGAAATTGTCCAAAATGTCTTGGTATGCTGAAGCATTAAGAGTTCCTTTCACTGAAACTAAGGGGCCAAACCTAACCCCTAAAAAAAAAACCACACCATAATCCCCCTTCCACCAAACTTTACACTTGGCAAAATGCAGTCAGGCAAGTACTGTTCCCCTGGCAACCGCCAAACCCAGACTCATCCATGGGATTGTCAGACAGAGAAGCGTGATTGGTCACTCCAGAGAACACGTCTCCACTGCTCTAGAGTCCAGTGGCGGTGTGCTTTACACCACTGCATCCCTTGCTTTGCATTGCACTTGGTGATGTAAGGCTTGGATGAGCTGCTCGGCCATGGAAACACATTCCATGAAGCTCTCTCCGCACTGTTCTTGAGCTCATCTGAAGGCCACAGAAGTTTGGAGGTCTGGAGCTATTGACTCTGCAGAAAGTTGGCGACTTCTGCGCACTGTGATCCTCAGCATGTGCTGACCCCACTCTGTGATTTTGCGTGGCCTAACACTTCGTGGCTGAGTTGCTGTTGTTCCCAATTGCTTCCACTTTGTTATAATTCCACTAACAGTTGAGCGTGGAATATTTAGTAGTGAGGAAATTTCAGGAATGGACTTATTGCACAGGTGGCAACCTATCACGGTACCACGCTTGAGTTCACTGAGCTCCTGAGAGCGACCCATTCTTTCACAAATGTGTGTAGAAGCGTCTGCATGCCTAGTGCTTGATTTATACACCTGTGGCCATGAAGTGATTGAACACTTGAATTCAGTGATTTGGAGGGGTGTCCCAATACCTTTGGAAATATAGTGTATTTCAAGATATGCCCGTGCAAGTTGCCTCAAACATGCATCTTAGTTTGGGACTAGCTTAAGCCTTGTCTGTGAGACTGGGTGGTAATAAGGGGTCTTTGTACATCACTGAGAAAGTCTGCATTGTGTTGTACAGCTGTCACACTAAAACCTGAAAGGTTTAGTTTGATTAAAACAAACTCTGGAACAATTGCTCTCACATTGCGGTTCAAGTGTCAACGCTGCCATCCAAACCTTGGTGCGCACCAAACAAGAGGGGCGAAACCCAGAACCAGCAATAACTTCTTTAAAAAAAAAATGTAGTAGCTCGTCTGTTTGACCAAACCACATGGGCCAGCCTTCACTCAAAAAAATGATTCTAGCTATTTGCTCAGTTTATTAAAATAAAATAAGCTGAAACAACACAAATCTTTAGTTTTTTACTTAATTGCCATTTGCACTCAATTGTATTATGTTAAATTAAATTAAATGTGTAAAATGTTAACCTAAACCATTTGTGTTGGGACTACATGAATAATTTCTGTTGCATTGACTGAAACTGGGCAGTGCATTTGTAGTTCCCAGCATGCTTTGCATAGGGATAGATAAGGAGAGTAAATGTTGAAATTGAGTGCTGTTTAATGTGTTTTTTAGTAAAGGGAAAGACCTGTTAAAGTTTCGTGTTCAGTTATATTTAACATTTAAAAGAGTTTGTTATGTTGATTTGTGTTGATTGACGTGTAGACCTTGTGGTTAGGCTGTTGCTACGTGAAATAAGTCTGTTCTCAATGAGTTATAACTGTGCTAATGCCAGAGGACAAGTGTTTTACTTGATCATTACTTGCCTGCTACAAAAGTTACGCTTCATTTAGCATGTGAACAAGTTTTGTGTTGGTTATTAATTTAAAGTCCCTGGTAATAACACAAAATTTGACACACACCAAGTCAAAACCCATATCTATAGGAAAAAAATTGTTTTTCTCCATGATAGCACAATTGTTTGATTTAACATTAATGAGACAGTCAGTCTATATATCAAGATCTACTGTACAGCACGGATCTAATATAATGTTACACATCAGATGTTTTCCCAACAGTTAACCAAGCATTCATATAAGACATAACAGAGTTACGTGAATACTCGTCAAGACAGATATTTTCAAATATTAAATATGAATAATTGGTTCAGACTCATGCCATCGAGAATTCACTATAATGTTGGAATTACAATGATACCAAACTTGTGCTGGAAGCACCAGCCGCCGAGAAGCGAGCAGAGAAAAACATGGATCATGGATTATTAAAACAAAGGAAAGATTTAGGAAGGTGCACATCTCAGAAAACATAGAAATAAAGACACTTTTAGATGTTTAATTGCTATTTGGAGCATTGGGATCGCTAGACGAGGACTTAATGAACTAATTTTGCTGATCATCTCTTAACAAGGCCACATATTAAGGTCTGGGTAGATTAGATGGTAAGCAAACAATCAATTCTCATACTCAGCGTGTTGGATGCAGGAGAAATGAGCAGGAATAAAGATCTGAGAGACTTTGAGGGCCAAATCACTCGACTTGGTCAGATTATCTCTGAAACGACAAGGCTTGTGTGTTGCTCCCGGTCAGCAGTTGTGAGAATTTACCAACAGTGTCCGAGGAGGGACAAACCACAAACCGATGACAGGGTGTTGGACGCTCAAGGCTCATCAGTGCATGAGAGCAACGAATGTTATCCTGTCTGGTCCGAGCCAACAGAAGATCCACAATGGCACAAGTCACACAAGATTTTAATGATGGTTATGGGAAGAATGTGTCATAGCACACAGTGCATCACACTCTGCTGCATATGAGGCTGAAGACCAATCAGACTGCCTATGTTGACCCCGTCCACCGTTGAAAGAGCCTACATGGGCACATGAGTGTCGGAAGAAGTTGGAGCAATGGAAGAAGGTCCGATGAGTCCCTTTTTCATTTACATCACGTGGGCAGCTGTCAGGGGTGTCAAGTGGGTATGGCAGAGTGTGGCAGCAGTCATGCCTCGGCTGCCTGGTCATTTCAATGCAAAGAAATATATTTCTATTGCAGGATTAACAGAGTTATATTACTATGTGTAACATAGAATTTGTAATTATAAAAAAAAAAAAGAGAGAAAAGCAAGTAAATTAAATAATTCTGCTTGTTATATTTGTTTCACTCAAGTTTAACGGCATTGCAAAAGTGTCTATTCACAATGTGCTTTTGCCGTGTTGAGTATTGTAGCCAATCACACCCATTTCTGTTGAAGATAATGACCAATCAGAGGTTTTTAAATTACCGTTTCTCTCAAACCGTTTCTTCTCTCAAAACGCTGTAGGAGGTTTAGCGCAAGTTTACAAAGTTTTATACTTTTTGTTTTTAATGAGAATTGGTGACCTTTCCAACAAATGTATACTTTACTTCATTACAAAAAATAGACAAAATTGACAAAAGTAGATTCTTAATGTATAATAGTGATTTGATATGCTCTAAAAAATAAAATTCAAAAGCAAAATGTTTGAAAACATATATATAAACCAGTGGAAATAATGAGCCAAAACGTGTTCCTCTGCCACCATCTACTGGTTATAGTGGCATTTCATGTCTCTTTTATTTAAAATAAGTGTTACTTTTCCTACATCGTGAAACTTTAGTTTTACAAATGGGGACAGTCTTTGAAAGGTCATCACATTACAAATAACATTTAAATTGTATAATATTCAAACTTTTGAACTTTGAAGTGCTGGAAAAGGTTGTGAGTACATGAAAGTTCTTGAAAAGTCCTTCATTCTTAACAGTGGTCTATAACTGTCTAATTTTCTGGGTCATAATTAAAGCTATAGGCATATGTAATTCATCTTTGGAAGCACCACACACACACACACACACACACACACACACACACACACACACTTGTCGTCACATTGAGGGAGTAAGTTGTGATGACTTTGGCTTTTGGTGAATTGACACCACTGATGGCCACACACGTTCACCTGGGGAAGCTCCACAAGTAGTAACCTAGAATACTGTCTAACACTTGATGGCTGCTCTGTCAAGTCCTCGTCGTCAGTGAGGAACCTGGGTGTGCTCTTTGATACCAATCTTTCATTTGAAAGCCACGTTTCTAGCATCTGTAAAACTGCATTCTACCATCTTAAAAATATATCTAAATTACGGCGCATGCTTTCAATACAAAATGCTGAACAGTTAGTTCATGCCCTCATGACCTCAAGGCTAGATTACTGTAATGCTTTACTGGGTGGTTGCCCTGCTCGCTTAATAAACAAACTCCAGCTGGTCCAAAACGCAGCAGCTCGAGCTCTTACTAGAACCAGGAAGTATGACCATATTAGCCCGGTTCTGTCAACACTGCACTGGCTCCTATTAAACATCGTATACATTTTAAAATCTTGCTTATTACTTACAAAGCACTAAATGGTTTAGCTCCCCAGTACTTGAGCGAACTCTTAACGCATTATACTCCATCACGTCTATTGCGGTCTCAAAACTCTGGCAATTTGATAATACCTAGAATATCAAAATCAACTGCAGGCGGTCGATCCTTTTCCTATTTAGCACCTAAACTCTGGAACAGTCTTCCTAGCATTGTTCGGGAAGCAGACACACTCTGTCAGTTTAAATCTAGACTAAAAACGCATCTCTTTACTATGGCTTACACATAAAACATTATCAGTCTCTATTATTCAAATCAGTAAATGATTGTTAGGCTGCATTAACTAGGTCAGCCGGAACCGGGAACACTTCCCATAACACCTGATGTACTCGTTACATCGTAAGAAGAATGGCAGCTACGCTAATGTTAGTCTCTCTGTTTATCCCGAGGTTTACTGCAGTCAGCCAGATCCGGGCCGTATCCAGATCAGATGGTGGACCTGCGCCTGGACATGACCAACTCATCCCTGAAATGTCTGCAGAGAGCGTGTCAAATAAACTCCCCCCGTAAATGCTGCATCGACACGACATCCTCATTAAACCTGTCTCCGGCGTGACGACTCGAAGAGTTCAATGTGTTGCCCTTTGGAGGCCCAAATTCCCTTAATCCAATTGAGCACCTGTGGGATGTGTTGGACCAACAAGTTCAATCCACGCCGGCTCCACCTCACAACCTACAGGACTTGAAGGATCTGCTGCAGAAACCACAGGACACCTTCAAGACTCTCGTAGAGTCCAGGCCTGGGCGGGTCAGCGCTGCTTTGGCAGCATGTGGAGGACCAACAGCATATTAGGTCATAATGTTTTGGCTCATCAGATATTCTTTTGTTTGCTTATGAATTTGCACAGATGAAAACAGTTGCCGAATCACTGAAATAGTCACATTTTCACAGCGAAAGAATCAATCTTCTAACTGTTAATGAAAAACTGTGAAAAACTGTGAAAATGAATTCATTTTAAGAGTGCTGAAAAAAATAAACTAAAACGTGTGAATTAGGAAAATTATAAAACACATTATTCAAGTGTAGGTGAAATCAAATGCGTTAATTAAGAAGGGTTGAATGTATACTCGTGTTTGAATGTCACAGTGCAATTAGTGAAAGTTACATCACACTACCTAAACAATGTCACCCTTAAACTCTCTCAGTACAAACAAGGAGATTTGTGTGAAAAGGAAGTATAAAGGAACAGTCGATATCATATCTCTGCATAACACTGGCCTCAAAAGCATAATGATAAACAGCCAACACTTTATTTTAGGGTCCAATTCTCACTATTAACTAGTCGCTTATTAGCATGCATATTACTAGGATACTGGCTGCTTATTAGTACTAATAAAGCCCAACAGCAGCGCTGCGTCTCATCTGTGGCCATAGCCAACAATACACTGTATGGGTCAAAACTATCCATTTTTCTTTTATGCCAAAAATCATTAGGATATTAAGATCATGCTCCATGAAGATATTTTGTACATGTCCTACCATAAATATATCAGAAATGTATTATTAGTAGTAATATTAGTAGTAAGGACTTCATTTGGACAACTTTAAAGGAGATTTTCTCAATATTTAGATTTTTTTTTTACACCTCAGATTCCAGATTTTCAAATATCAGCCAAATATTGTCCTAATAAACCACAGATCAATGGAAAGATTATTTATTCAGCTTTCAGATGATGTATTAATCTCAATTTCCAAAAATGTACCCTTATGACTGGTTTTGTGTTCCAGGGTCACATATTAATGCCTTATTCTGCATGATCATATTCTGCATCCCTTAATCTAAACTTAACAACTAATTTACTATTAATAAGCAGTAATTAGGAGTTTACTGAGGCAAACGTCATAGTTAATAATTAATAGTTAATAGTGAGAATTGGACCCTAATCTAAAGTGTGATCTAAACTAAATATGCATTATGATCCAAAAAGTCGTTTCACAGACAAAATTCACACATTTTGTGATGCGCTGGGTGAATCTTCAACACAATTAAACGTCCTCTTGTGTCCATTTACACAAACCTTGAGAGAACATGCCTTATTGTTTCTCCAGCAGTTTCACTGGCAGGACATGCTTTGCTGCAGAAATGCTAATGGCACTCTAACAGTCAGGCGCACAAAGAATTAGCATGCCGTTCAGTGATTTTTAATGTCAATTAAAACCAGGAGTGTGACAAGACCTCCATAAAACAACTGCTCCATGACAGGAGCTGCTCTCTGCAGTTGCTCTGTGGCCCTTGAATGAGTTATGCTAATAGACACCAGCACTGGCCAGAATGCCATTTTGATTTGCATATGGCACATTTTCTCTCTTCATTGATTTTGGGATGGAAGGCATGACTGGATTGACAGTTTATTTGATTAAATTGATGCCGCATGACATCCTCGACAGCACAATGGGCTTACTACATTTTTGCATCCTCGTTTTCACTTACACAAATCCAATAACGGTTGCACTATACTTCAAAAAGTGCTTTGCAATCATGTTTAATGAATTCAATCTTGGGACAGACACTATAGAAGAACCTGAAGATATTCCTGTGTAACATCAGTTAGAGCCCAGTTTAAGGAGAAATGGACCAAAATTCTTTGCACTTTATTTTGAGACATTGTTACAGAGTAATTATATATTTAAGTACTGAGTAATATTGATTAACTACATGTACTTACTATAGAGTTGAGATTAAGGTTTGGTTGAGGGTTAGTTGCATGTAATTATGCATACTTTACTGTTATTACTATATGTAACATACACCGATCAGGCATAGCATTATGATCACTATTCCTAATATTGTGTTGGTCCCCCTTTTGCTGCCAAAACAGCCCTGACCCGTCGAGGCATGGACTCCACTAGACCCCTGAAGGTGTGCTGTGGTATCTGGCACCAAGATGTTAGCAGCAGATCCTTTAAGTCTTGTATGTTGCAAGTTCTGAAAGCATCACACTGCCTCCACCGGCTCGCCTTCTTCCCATAGTGCATCCTGGTGCCATGTGTTCCCCAGGGAAGCCACGCACCCGGCCATCCACATGATGTAAAAGAACACTTGATTCATCAGACCAGGCCACCTTCTTCCATTGCTCCGTGGTCCAGTTCTGATGCTCACGTGCCACTGTTGGTGCTTTCGGCGGTGGACAGGGGTCAGCATGGGCACCCTGACTGGTCAGCGGCTAAGCCGCCCCATACGCAACAAACTAAGATGCTCTGTGTATTCTGACACCTTTCTATCAGAACCAGCATTAACTTCTTGAGCAGTTTGAGCTCCAGTAGCTCGTCTGTTTGATCGGACCACACGGGCCAGCCTTCACTCCTCACGTGCATCAATGAGCCTTGGCCGCCCATGACCCTGTGGCCGGTTCTCCACTGTTCCTTCCTTGGAGCACTTTTGATAGATCCTGACCACTGCAGACCGGGAACACCCCACAAGAGGTTATTATAGGGTTAGGGTAGGATTAGGGTTTGGTTTAGGGTTAGTTGCTTGCATTTACTCATAATTTACTCTTATTACAATAGTAAGTATGTGTAACTACATCACTTTAAAATAAAGTGTTACCTATTTTGCTTGATGCAGGTGAAAATACGCAATGTTGTTGTATCATTTGTCTGTATGACTGATCATGATGTAGGTCAGTTATTGTAGCTTCTGAAGCAGTTATCTGCTGAAACACACACATTTGGTGGTGCAAAACCCTTAGAAAATAACAGGGCTGTGTACTTCAGAAAAAAAAGGCAAGATATTCATTACTACAAATCCGTCCTCCTCATTCCAGGGACGGCCGCCACCGCAAGGACACATCAAAGATAGTGTTAACCCTCCTCCCACAAGAGGGGAACAAATATATCTGAGAATGAGACACACTCGGTCGCACATAACGGTTTGATGCGCCTGGCTTTCACACCTGTGAAGTGGGAAATGGCGCTCCGTAGCCGACTGAGGGTGAGATTAGGAAGTCATTTTGATTAATGTTAAATCACACACTGTGGAGTGGGAGTAAAATCATCCCAGCCCAGGAAGTGAGAACAACGTTACACAGTCCCTTTCTGCTGCTGGAAGCAAAGCACACTGGGAGAGTAAGCGCATCTACTGGCGAAATCAATTTGTAAAAGCTGCGTGGATGCTTTTGAATGCAGTCTTTGATGAGGATATTCCCTATCTCCCTATCCTGATGACACAGTCCTGGTCAAAATGAAGAGATGACAGACCTTCACAGACTAAAACAGACCTTTGAGCGGATCAGATCAAAATAAAATCTGTTTTATAACAAAAAACAAACAAATCTTGAACTAAATATTAGTTTAAAAAAAAGAAAGATGACAGTGCTGAATTGAATGATGGCTTTATTAGATATAATGTAAACAAAAATCAAAGTTTTCCCTTTTTAGACTTTTTTCTCTTTTTCTGCATCAGATGCAGCCAATCAGCATGAAGTCTGGCCACAACTCTATCAAACCATGGGCACCGTTTATGGCAGGGACATTTTTCCATGTGATTTTGTCCCAGGGTTGGATTATGGACTGGACACAGTAGAGCCAGTATTTAGGGGCTTAATCCCCAATTATTTCAGTCTTTGTCACGTTGCAGGTTGAGGAGGGGCTTCTGAAAATGTAAAAAAAAAAAAAAAAAAAGATTTAAAAAGATGCACATTTTCTTGTTTTCTGTGTCCTCTGTTCCCGCTCCTCATTAAGTTGTCTTAGCATAGCATCTATTTACACTAATTTTAAATAGTAGTATTTTCTTAGCAATAAGTGTAAATAGTTAGATGCTACTTATAAATAGCGGCAGATATTATTTGCACCTCAGTGTTGTTGTACATTAAACAGCATGCAATTTTAACATAGAGTGTAAATGATTATACGCTGTAAACCCTAACGTTCAAAATAATGAATTGGTTTGAGTAGAGCCAACTCAAATTAAACAAATTAGTTCAAACAAATGACCTTTTATGAGTATTTAGAACTTTCTTTTTCTTTTGAGTTCTCAAAACTGATTCATTTTGAGTAATCTGAATTGTTTCCGTGTTTTGAGTTTTGTGAACTTTTAGACAAACTTAAATTTAACTGAAACTGAAACTGGGCTGGGATTTCTATTTCCCAGCATGCTTTGCCATGACACTCAAAAGGGAGAATAAATGCCCACATTAAGTGTTATATTATGTTTTTTGTGCAAGATTTAAGGTGGAGATTTAGTAGTGTTTAATGTTTTGTTATGCTAGTTTAGAAGAGTTTCTGTTATGTTGGGGGTTTTCAGGGTTTCCATCATGTGATGAAGAGCACAAGCTTAGTTTGAGGTCAGATTTATGTTAAATGTATTGTATTGCTGTCCTCATTCAGCAAGTGCTATGCTATGCTAATGATACCAAAGCATTGTGTCACCAATTAGCAAGGTAGCATTTATTAAATTAGCTAATTAAAGGAGCACTATGTAACTTCCGTCCGCTAGAGGTCGCCTATTCAAAACAAAGGTGTAGTTTGATGAAGCCACGTTTGAGCGCAGAATCTTGGGACGTGTGGTCTTCACCTCACAGCCGGTGGAAAAGAATCGGGATAGGACTCGGGCAGAAATCATGTTCATGGATGTGATTATTAATGTTACTGTAGTGTGAAGCGGAGCAGGACCGATTGTTGTGGAGCTGAGCGAGGCCGCCGGAGCGATTGTTAATGAGATGAACGCGACATGCCTCGCAAGCAGCGGGACTTTTATTATGCCACAGTCCCCAGTGCCATTTCCTCTTTTCCGGTCATGAGTATGAGGGAACGCAGCTCTGTTGATCATATTAGACGCATCTGAGTGTGTTGAGAATGATGTGATGACGTTACTCTGTGCGTTCGCTCGTGGCTGCTGTGACACTTGTTCACACCGCAGTGAGAGTAAAACGCTTCTGCAGAATAAAACCGGAAACCGAATGCAGATATCAAATCAAATCAAATCAAGTCAACTTTATTTATATAGCGCTTTTTACAAGTCTAATTGTTTCAAAGCAGCTTCACATTGTTAACAGGAAAATAATGCAACAGAATTTGATTCAGCTGTACAACCGCTCTGGTGAAACGGTGATGTTATCCAGCTAATTTCAAGTATCATATAGTGTCGATGCGGGCGGATCGGTAATATAGATGAGATTTAGGTGTCCCCAACTGAGCAAGCCAAAAGCCAGAGGCAACGGTGGCAAGGAACCAAAACTCCTGCAGGACCAGAATGGAGAAAAAAACCTTGGGAGAAACCAGGCTCAGTCGGGGTGCCAGTTCTCCTCTGGCCGACGAACAAACAGTGTATGATTATAATTCTGGCAACATTGCAGGTCTTATGTCATATTAGGCAAATAGATATTTGTAAGATTGTTCGAAAGATTGGAATCCTCATGCCAGAGGCTGGTTTAATGAGGATGTCGTGTCGATGCAGCATTTACTGGGGGAGTTTAATTGACACGCTCTCTGCAGACATTTCAGGGATGCGTTGGTCATGTCCAGGCGCTGGTCCACCATCTGATCTGGATACGGCCCGGATCCGGCTGACTGCAGTAAACCTCGGGATAAACAGAGAGACTAACATTAGCGTAGATGCCATTCTTCTTATGATGTAATGAGTACATCAGGTGTTATGGGAAGTGTTCCCGGTTCCAGCTGACCTAGTTAATGCAGCCTCAAATAAACTCCCCCCGTAAATGCCGCATCGACACAACATCCTCATTAAACCAGTCTCCGGCGTGACGACTCCAATCTTTCGAACAATCTTACAAATATCTATTTACCTAATATGACTTAAGACCTGCAATGTTGCCAGAATTATAATCATACACTGTTTGTTCGTCGGCCAGAGGAGAACTGGCACCCCGACTGAGCCTGGTTTCTCCCAAGGTTTTTTTCTCCATTCTGACCCTGAAGGAGTTTTGGTTCCTTGCCACCGTCGCCTCTGGCTTTTGGCTTGCTCAGTTGGGGACACCTAAATCTCATCTATATTACTGATCTGCCCGCATTGACACTATATGATAATTGAAATTAGCTGGATAACATCACCGTTTCACCAGAGCGGCTGTACAGCCGAATCAAATTCTGTTGCATTATTTTCCCGTTAACAATGTGAAGCTGCTTTGAAACAATTAGACTTGTAAAAAGCGCTATATAAATAAAGGTGATTTGATTTGATTTGATTTGACAATCTGGTATCTTATGTAATTTTGTCTGGCCCAATCAGGCATCAGTAGGTGGAGTCAGTGTAAATAGCATCTCCCAACAAGGCGGGCTATTTGCACTTAGTGTAAACAGAACATTATACACATTGCTGTGATTTTTGTTTTGGTTCGCTTTCGTTTTTTACCAGCAGAAATTGTGAACATTGGATGTCACATATGTTATCATCATTAATGCAATTTTTGCTTGTATTTTGAGACATAAAAGTGATGGAGGGTTGTAGCGCAGTGCCCCGTGCCCTTGCAGAAAGCTCTGGCAGCCTGACACCTGGCACAGCTGTGGGAACAGATTAGCCGGGCATATGCTGCCTTCTGCATTCTGGAATACCCATCTTGGGACTGGCAATAAAAGTGGCAAGTAATTTACCTTCCCCGAGTCCCTGTCCTATTTACCCAGAGAGTTAGACCATGCCAGACCCAGTCAAGGATACGATTAATGGAAAATCTTTATGAACAGTAAAGTGTAATCTTGTGTTAATGGATAAACAGGTTCTGTTATGACCGGCTACCACTGCAAACATTAAAGATGCTCGCCCTTGCCTGTTGTGCTGCGGTCAATAGCTTTGGTTCTACTAGCATATTCTTATAGCATGATAAAGAAAAATCTAATCGTGCATCTGCACCTCGATGCAATAAATAGTTCATTTATATTTCATCTGCTTCAGACCTCATGCAGAGAGAGATGCGTCTGGTCTCGAGACCCATTATTGCTGTGACTTTTACCAGGTCTAAAGGTGACAATGATTCTGCATTGCAGACGTCGCTGCTGCTCGCTACAGTCATTTATCACGTGTGTGATGATGTCAACCCGTATGGATTTCTTATACAGCTTTATGAGAGCAAGAGAAAGGAAAGATGCTGTTGGTGTATGAACTGATCCTGAAGGTGTTCAGGACGTCTCTCTTTGCACATGGATAATGTCATGCTGGAGCAGAAAAGACCCTCGCCAAACACAGATTCTCACTGCATAGCATAGCTTCACAGTAATAAACAGAAAAATAACGATCAATGATGGAAACGTCATTAAATATGAGACAAGTTCAAATTATAATTCTTGAGAGAAGATAATAGTGTTATTTTTCAGATCATTTCAGTTCAATAACTGTGTAAAGTTCATTAATTATGACAATTCAATAGCTGTGTTGATGTTGCAGAGCATCTCCAAAACTGCAGCTCTTGTGGGGTGTTCCCGGTCTGCAGTGGTCAGGATCTATCAAAAGTGCTCCAAGGAAGGAACAGTGGTGAACCGGCCACAGGGTCATGGGCGGCCAAGGGTCATTGATGCACGTGGGGAGCGAAGGCTGGCCCGTGTGGTCTGATCAAACAGACGAGCTACTGGTGCTCAAATTGTATATAATATCACATTTAGTTTTGGTTTCTGTTTCGTTTTGATAGACTCTTATTTTGTATATCATTGTTTTCTTGAGTACTCATTGTTTGACTGATTATTTCCACCTGCTCCTTGTTTAGTTCTCATTATCTTAAATATTTGCAAGTTAGCAGTTTTAGCACCATTTCTGCTTCCAAAGTAACAGCGGTTGGAGATATATAATTTAATTTATACATAAATGATAATATATATCATCATTTTCATAATTTAAACACAGCAGAGCTCATGAAGGTTCTATCCATAAGAAGTATACATCATTTATCTATTGATGAAATGAATGGGATTTTTACTTCCAGGTCCAACGACACTCTACGAGTCCGATGTCATTTTAACCCACACACACACTCTCACACACACGTTGTGTTTTCATGTTTTATGGAGACATTCCATAGGCATAATGGTTTTTATACTGTACAAACCGTATTTTCTGCCCCTACCCCTAAACCTACCCATCATTCTGCATTTTTACATTTTCAAAAAACATCACTTAGTATGATTTATAAGATGTTTTCCTCATGGGGACCAAAAAATGTCCCCACAAGGACAAGGATTTCGGATATTGCCATCTTTGTGGGGACATTTTGTCCCCATTAGGTAGAGTTTACCAGGCCGCATACACACACACACACACACACACACACACTCTCTCTCTCTCTCTCTCTCTCTCTCTCTCTCTCTCTCTCTCTCTCTCTCACACACACTCACACACACACACACACACACACACACACACACACACACACACACACACACACACACACACACACACACACACACACACACACACACACACAAATGGGTGACAAATGGGCTTGACTTCAGGTGGAAAATAGTAGCAAATTTTGGTAAATCTTTATGGACAAATCTCTGTGGAAGTGTTTGACTGCAGGCGTAGTATTTCATAGCAGCTGAGTAACACCCATCCAATATGACAGAATGATACATGATGATATTTGCTGAAGATGAGAACAGCATATAACCTAATATTGGCAACAGTGATAACTTGATTCCCAGAAGATGCCAGTTACTGAAAGGGTCAAACTGAGCGTGATTTTCTCAAAGTCGAGACTAATGTGCTAAAACCTGTTTGAATCTACCTAAAGGGAAGTGTACCAAATCAGACTGTGTGTGGACGTGTGCATGAGGCCAGAGGTCGTTTCAGACCCAATCAGTACTGCACCTCCACTGGCATTGAGAGTTGTCAATTTAAAGTGTCATCAACCCCTGTGTTTTAGCCTGGTCGTTCACACCTCAGAGTTGGAAAAAGTCTCTAAAAATGGGCGTGTAAAGCTGTGGAAAAGTGTGAGTATAGAGGAAGGAAGAGGGGAGACAACAACCAATAAAACACAGACCTGCAACACACTCATTATACAGACACAAGAATATTAAAATATGACCATGGAGAGAAATAAAACAGTTGAGGGCACCTTGATGCATTTTAAAAATCTAACCCTATATAACAACAAACTGCCAAAACTTCAGTTTAAATGTCTAATAGTATTTTCAGTGCATTTACGAGCACTATATTCTCTGAACAAATGACACACGCCAGTTTAATACAGAAAGAGTAAAGCCATAGTAATGTTTTACTATTTTTTCTTTGAATTTTCAGTCTGCATCATTGTCTTCTGTGTATCAGAATAATCCATCGTGTCATTGCGTTCATGATCAGACTTATGGTATCATTGTCTTTATTTGCACATATTAGTGGGACACCCCTCCAAATCACTGAATTCAGGCCGACTGTGAGGCCAGCGGCGGAAGGGGAAAACAAAAGACTCTCCCCTGGCCCTCCACCGGGGCAAGGAGGGAAAGAACCAAGTTCACCTCCGAGCAGCCCTCCGAGACGGGCTGCCCTGCGACCACCTCTGCGCCCTGGCCCGGGTGGAGGCTGCTGCTGGGGCCAGCGGGAGGGGCAGGAGCCGCAGGAGGGGGGCCTCGACAGGGAGCAGGCTGAGGTGTCTGTGCCGGCAGCACAGCCGAATCCTCATCTCCGGAGGGATCCAGCCCACCCTGTGTTGCAGCGATTGACATAACCAGCCGACCGCACCCAAAAACTGAACACAGGCGAGACATCTTTAAAAAGACGCACCATGTGTAGCTCTTTTAGAGAGGAATTTGCTCTGCAGAATGCCGAGATGCCCAGGGAGAACACGCACACTGTGCTAGATCACTGCACAGATCAGACAGGAATGCGGAACTCGCTGGAACGCACCGTAACACCAGCACTCTGGAGAGACGCTTGTCTCGAAGAGAGACGAGCATCATGCCATTGGCTCTTTTTGTAGATCTTGAAGGCGATTGGCTTCTAGGCGAAACCCCTGTACTGCTACTAATTTGGAGTGTACTGACTGAAAGGGAACATTTATTATATATTAATGCATTATTTTTTTATCAACACTTCAGTATGGGTAAATTAGTAAAAAATAAAAAAATAAAGCAAAATTTTGAACAAAAAGCTGAGAAAATCATGTTTTTGTGAGACTACACCCAGATGGGATTCAGAACTGGTCTCCTCCGACAGGGCGCGGAATTCGACCCTGCCCACACCTCGGGACGCTCCCACGCCTCCCCAGTCCAAGAGCTCATCCTGGGTCAACATTTCATTCAGTAACATTAGGCAGTTTTGATTTATATGCTGTTTAATGCTGATAATCACATTTTTTACATATGCACATGTTTCTGCTGCTTCTTTACCTGTGTTTTGATCAAGAGAATCAGTAATATTTCAGAAGATGTGTAATAGCTCTTTTCCATTTTCTTCACTTTTTTAAAACCAGAAACACGTTGTCATTATCTGCTCCGGCCAGTAAGTAGAACTGTCAATCTTCAGGTTTCAATAAGCCATTATTAATTCATTATTGAGAGTTGATAAGGTGTTAATAAGGTAAAGGTAAAGATGTTCAGCAAAACTGATAACTTAATAATGGTGCACAGTTTACTATGTGACCTTATACATGTATGGTTTTAAAATTGAATTTAAAAATGCAATAAACACAGGATATTAAAGTTATTAATGAACTTTAAACCTTTCCTAACAACCCTCTCCTTCTGAACTGTTAAGCCCCCAAGAAAAAAATCCTGGAGCAAAACATGACAGTTTTTATTCGTTATTTTGAACTCGAGACTATAATTTGAGACATCAAGGTCATTTCATTTAAACTGAAACATAAATTACAAAACATGATATTTCTAAAGTAAATTGTTAGAAAGAATATCATTATCATCAATGGACTTGAAATGTACCCTAAATTGTAGAATGACTCATAAACAACCCAGCTTACCATGTTAGTGATGGAATCCTGCAGCATGAAGGTGTAGCACGCACTTGTAATTTTAAGTTGTTGTGGCAGGCTTTAGAAACACAGAACCAAGGCTTGAAAACAACTATAAAAAGAAGAGTGGGAAAATATTCCCAAGTCAAGATGTGCCAAGCTGACAGACTCCCATCCAAACACTGAGTGCTGTAATCAAATCAAAGGATCAAAGCTAAGTATTAGTTCAGGGCTGTGCACACTTGTGCAGTAAGTGATTCCAAGTTTTTATTCCTCACTCTCTCTCTCTTTCTCTCTCTCTCTCTGAATTGTCACTTTGGTTTTCAGCGGCATTGCATAGGATGCCATTTTTACATTCAATGTGCAAAAGTTCTGACATGGGTAATCGGTTTCATTTACATCACAAAAACCAGCAGATTTAACAGAGGTGTGTAGACTTTTTATATCCACTGTCACTTGTATCCCTGTAGTTTAAATAAGGAACAGCTGTGTTCTGTAGTATTAACTGCTGTATTTAAAGGATAATTCACACTGAGTGACAGAAGCAGACCAGCGCCGACAGTAGACATTAATCTGAATAGCCTCAGGGTCGGGGTCAACTCCAGCACAGGAATCGACTCTCGTGTCGACTCTGTTGCTGTGTCTGAAATCGCTCACTTGTTTAGTGATTCTCTAATCTCTCGAGAAATTCAGACACTGACGTATTACACAGCGTCAGAGAGCTGTCGCAGAAACGTTGTCACATATATTTATCCTACATGTAGCTTGCTTTAGAAATAGATAACATCCATAGAGACTTTAGTTTGTAATTATACATACCTCGTGCCAGCTTTAGATTAATTGATGGTATATTAATGCAATAAATACAGATTTGGTTCCCTTTCAGTCAGTACACTACAAGTTACGTCAGTACTGACGAAATGGGGGTTTTGCTTAGAAGCCAATCGCCTCAATAGATCTACAAAACGAGCCAATGGCATGTGGCCCCGTGGCACACCATTCTGGGTGTGGTTGGCTGATTAGTCCGTCTGACGGGCATGAGCGCTGTTTGGCGTGCTTGGGCCTCGTGCACGCTGAACATGCGTTCATGGATGAGTCATGTTCCCATTGCGGGAACATGGCCATTGCAGTGTTGCGATCGAGACTCCATGAACTCCGTTCAGGAGAGAGAGTCCCCTCTACCACACCCCATTCTACTTTCTCCATGAGACACAGTACTTTGGCTGGTGGTCAGGGTGATCTGAGGGCTTTAGTGTGGGCCAACCAGACGAATATTCCTCAGGCCACACCCCCCTCTAGCACACTGCAACCCGTGGTGTTGCCGGGTGAAACGCTGGTGTTTCCCATCCTGGGCCCAGCGTCTCATTCGGGACGCCGGTGGATGACGTCATGCCGATCGCCACATCACAAGGTGGGCTGGATTCCTCTGGAGATGAATATTAGGCTGTGCTGTCTCCTCCGGGAGCTCCAGCATTGTCCGAGTTTTATCCGGAGCTCACAGCCATGCTTTCCCGGGCAGCTGCAAGCATCGGGCTGGAGTGGAACCTTCCGCCATATCCCGAGCACTCAAGGCTGGATAATTGGTATCTGGACGGCCTGTACTGAAAGTGCCCGCTAACCTTCAGTGCCTTTTTTTCCTGGAAGTGCATGAGGAGGTGTCGAAGTCGTGGGAGTCTCCATTGGCTTTTCGCGACCGCTCGGCAGCCTCTTCCACCTTTACTGCTTTGCGGCAGTACTGACCCCGAACTCGTGTGCGAGTTGCGTGCGGCTACCGACCTTGTCCTACGGTCTGTAGAATTATAAATAATCAAGTCAAGTAGAAAAAAAGTAAAAAATAAAAATAAAGAAGTGGAATAAAATAAGTGGAGTAAACTGTGCAGTGAAATTCATTCTCAGGAGATGGTAACAGGGCCACACCTTCCCCTGGTGGAGGGCCAGGAGAGAATCTTTTTTTTTCCTTCATTGAAAGAACTGACTCATTCACCTCCGAGCCCCAAGAGGGCATGGCTGGCAGTGTGCGATGCACAGCCCCCTCTGTCACCAGCCCCCTGTCAGACGAGACCCCCGTGGAATGCTGGTCCTTCCCTGGTCTCCTCCGACAGGGCGTTTTTTTTTCACCTCGGGATGCTCCCACGCCTCCCCATGTCTGGGCCGGTCATTCCGCTTCGCTGCCCCATCATGGGTACACCTGTGGCTTGCACGACCACTGCTTCAGTTCTAGGAGCCTAAATAGAGCTTCCAAACTGTTCAGCTGGTTCACCCACAGGTTCGGCTATGCAATTTAGTTTGCACGATCTCCTCCCCGGCTTAAACGGAGAGTCCGCTATACCGTGGCAGGTGGCAACGCCCCTGTCATGCTTGCGGAGGTCAACATCCTGCTGGTGAGGGGTGCGGTCAAGATCGTCCCAAGATGGCATCCCAAGATCCTCTGTGGCCATCTGAGATTCGTCGGAACGCAGAGTTGAACAATGGCCAGACGAGTCGAAGGCGAAGAATCAAGAAACACAGCGGGAAACGTGCTTCGCAACAGATTCGCAACAGACTGAGAAAAAGGGCATTCAGCCCACCTCTCCTGAGCATTCTGCTCGCGATTTTAACAAAGCAAACATAAAGAAAGTCTTGTCAAACTTTCACCAGCACGTCTCCTGTCCTACACGAGGAGCAAACACACTGGATCATTGCTACTTTTTAAGAATGCCTAGACAGCTCGTTCACTACCAGCTTTTAACAGCTTTTGGCAAATCGGATCATGCCGCCATTTTCCTCACACCTGAATACAGACAAAGGCTCATTCAGGAACCCCCGGTGAGGCGGGAAGTTAAACGCTGGTCACCCCATTCAGAGACTGCACTACAGGCAGCTCTTGATGACGTCGACTGGGACATGTTCCGGGCGAGTTCATCTGACGTCAGCGAGTTCACGGATGTGGAGCTTTGCTTCATCAACACGCTTACAGAGCAAGCCACACAAACAATAACAATAACGTCCTTCTCAAATCAGAAACCGTGGGTGGACAATTCAATCCACGCTGCAGTGAACATCCTGCTATGCTCTCCGACACGCAGATAAAGCCGCAAAGCTCCGTTACAAGGATCGAGTGGAGTCTCATTTCCAACTCAACAACTCCCGGCGCATGTGGCAGGGATTGAGGACCATCAGTGCTTTTGGATCTAAATCCTCTGCAGAGGTGAGAGCTGATCCATTGCTTGTGAATGAGTTAAACTCTTTCTACGATCGCTTTGATTGTAATCGCAGCAGCGCGACTCCGCCAAGTGACGCGTCAGAGGGAATTACTCAGAGCAGCAACAACCATGTGATCTCTGTCTCGGAGGATGAAGTTCAGAGGGCACTCAAGCGTGTGGACGTCAGGAAAGCTGCCAGGCCGGATGGTATTTCAGGTCGTGTTCTGCGGTCCTGTGCTGATCAGCTCGCCGGGTTGTTTACACCCCTTTAATGAGTCCCTCGCTACATCTGTGGTCCCCACCTCCTTCAAAAAATCCACCATCATCCCTGTCCCTAAGAACAGTAAACCCTCTTGCCTAAATGACTATCGTCCATTGGCTCTCACGTCTGTAGTCATGAAGGTCTTTGAGAGACTCATTAAAAACACCATTTGCGCCTACATTCCTGACACTTTGGACCCTCTTCAATTTGCCTATCGTCCCAATAGATCGACTGAAGATGCCATCTCTCATGTCCTCTACTCCTCCCTCACTCACATCGACAGCAAAAGTGGGAACTACGTAAGGCTGCTATTTATTGACTATAGCTCAGCCTTTAACACCATAGTTCCCATCAAACTAACTGCCAAACTCCTGGATCTCAGCCTGAATTCTTCTCTCTGCCACTGGATTGAAGACTTCCTCACTGGCAGGCCTCAGGTGGTGAGAGTAGGCCAGTTCACCTAGACCTCCATCTCCCTGAGTGTGGGAGCTCCACAGGGCTGTGTCCTGAGTCCCCTGCTCTACTCTCTCTACACGCATGACTGTTTGTCCACACACAGCTCCACCTCTATCATCAAATTTGCTGATGATACTGTTGTCCTGGGCCTCATTTCCAACAACGAGACGGCATACTTGGACGAGGTGGAGCAACTAACATCATGGTGCCAGGACAACTGTCTCTCTCTGAATGTTGGCAAAGACCAAAGAACTGATTGTGGACTTCAGGAAGAGACAGCAATGGACATACTCCCCTCTCATGATCAGCGGGTCACCAGTAGAGAGAGTGAGCAGCTTCAAGTACCTGGGTGTAAACATCTCCAAGGACCTGACCTGGACTGCTCAGATTCAGACACAGGTGAAAAAAGCCAGGCAAAGACTGTACCACCTGCGCCAGCTGAGGAAATTCAGGGTTTCACCAGCTATCCTGAAAACTTTCTATTTAGGGGTGATAGAAAGTGTATTAACTCATCACAGCGTGGTATGGGAACAGCACCAGTCATGACTGCAAAGCCCTGCAAAGAGTCGTGCGCTTATCCGAGCGTATCTCAGGGTCAGCTCTCCTGTCTCTGCAGGACGTCTACACCAAACGCTGCAAAGGTAGAGCTACTAAGATCATCAAGGACTCTAATCACCCTGCAAACCCTCATTTCACGCTGCTGCCATCTGGTAAGCGCTTCCGAAGCCTGATGGCCAAAACTGAGAGCCTCAGGAGGAGCTTCTTCCCCCAGGCCATCAGACTCCTGAACTCAGTCACTTAACATCACGTGACTTCACTTCAGGATAAACATCGATACACTGACATTGCACTGCACTTTCTGTTCTCGTTGCTACTGTGTAACAACCTGTTATAAACCTGTTTGCACATTATACTTTATACATTTCTGTTAACCACATATTTATAAGTCTACAGTTTACTCACTGCACAGTTTATTTCACTTATTTTATTCCATTTATTTATTTATTTATTTTCTACTTGATTTATTTATAATTCTACAGATATATATCTACACACAGGTCTACATCAAGATATATCGTAGCTCAAATTGGAAATGAATGGAGTAGGCTATTTCAGAATCACTGTAACATGATACCATCGATATGATGGACAAAATTGTATTGTAGTACACTTGAGTCCTTTGCAATTATTCTTGCCTCACTAAATGCCATGTTGGTGTTATGGAAATAGCCACCCTAATATGAACAGTCACAGTAAACATGTGTTGTTTTGATTTTAAGACTTTATGTCAGGGGTAAATAAATAAATTAAGTGTGTAACGACCATCTTATCTTATGTCTAACCCTGTTTTGATGTAAAGTAAATGGAGTCATACAGTGGGAGTTGGGAATCAGATTCGAACACCCTAGTTGACCAGATTATGGCACGTCATTTTTCAGACATCCTAACGCAGATTCAGCATCTTCAGTCGGTGAAAACAAGCTCCAACAGACACACTGATCCGATTGGTGTCTGTCTGTGTCTGCTGGTGCGCTGTGAATTGGCCTTAACAGGTCATCAGATGAATATCTTTCTAAAGTGACTGTTTAAAGGACATTACACGAGCTCAAGCTGCAGATGCATTAGCACTGATTAAAACATCATTAAGCTAACAACATGCCATTCTGCTCTAATTAAAGCGCCTGTGTTTCATGGCTATCCTATTTTTTGATGAGTGTTCGTAATAGTATGATCATGTCACTGCACACTTTGCTCTTATGAACTTCATAAAACACTCCAGATGATGAATTCTGTCATGATACTCCCACTGGCCAGTCTTTAATAATGTGCACTAGTGTGTGTAACAGGCATGTTGAGCACAGCACAGAGTTTGATGCTGAGATAGTTAAAGGGATAGTGATGGTTTTAGCGCTCAAAAGTGACCGGACCCCTGAAATGTAACTTTTTTTTTTTTTTTCAGTAAAATCATTGTAATACATTTTTGTTCAATAATATATTTTCTTTTGTATTTAGTATTTTGAGAGGGTTTTGTGGTACTAATTAATAGTTATACAATAATTAATATCAATTTTTCCCCCATAGAAAATAATAATAAAAAAATAAAAAAAATAAAATAATTTTTCCATTTTTGCAGTATTTCAGGATAAAATAGAGTCCAGGCCTTTAAAATCACAATTTTTGAAGGTAGATTAGCGCCATCTGTTGAGAGTATAGAAAGAAAACATGTAATACTCTGGTGTAACCACTAGAATATATATTTAAACAATCTCAAAGACTAATTTTTGTCAAGTTTTCGATTTTTTTTTTGTTGTTGCTAGAAATAGTGATTTGAAGTGTTAGTTTGTGCATTATGATTACAGTCAAACCTGAACATTGTGTTAGAAAGAGAACGCAGGGAAACATTTTGTTTTATTACTGAATTACTGAATTGATTTCACACATACTCTCAAAACTTTGACACAGTGGTTCATAGGTGTGTGTGTGTGTGTGTGTGTGTGTGTGTGTGTGTGTGTGTGTGTGTGTGTGTGTGTGTGTGGTGGGAATGGGTGTGTTTATTTTACAGTCTTGATATTTTATAGTGTCAACCCTTCACAGCTTTTTCTGAATTATGACTGAATTATTGAATGGATTTCACATATTCTCAAAACTTTGCTCTGTGTTACACACCAGTGGTTCATAGGTGTGTGTGTGTGTGTGTGTGTGTGTGTGTGTGTGTGTGTGTGTGTGTGTGTGTGTGTGTGTGTGTGTGTGTGTGTGTGTGTGTGTGTGTGTGTGTGTGTGTGTATTCTTGAGACCATGAGTGTGGCTATTTTTTTTTAAGACCACTTAGCCTGTTCATTGCCTTCATGTTTGTGTGTGTTCACATTCCAAGTGTCATGAAAGTCACCAGGTTTCGTACCATTCAGATGAAGTTGTGATTTTTAAAAATTCAAAACGTAAAATACTGGTTGTACTTTTCCATCCAACTGCAGTGAATGTGGTTCTGGATGCTTAAGCCAATCGCCTGAGCTGTAAAATGTCATGTGACTAATGACTCAGGAGAACAATCACAGTCCCAAACCCTTCTCTAGTGACCATCATAATCATATCCTCAGAATACACGGCTCATTTTGAATGGCTGTCAGTAGAGAAACAAGGGTTAGACCCCGTGTGCATGGCCTGGCATTGTTATTTTCCCCATTCTAACGTTGCAAACTAGACAACTTTTACGGGGAAAAATTGCATATATAGGCATATTGACATTTGAAATTAGTAGGTTATGTTACTTTTCAACTGTATGAATTGGAACAAAACTACTTCTTATGATTATGCTATTTATATTATTGATCAGGGGCATCACATGACCCATTTTAGGTGAGCTTTATACCTCAGTGCAGCTAAAATTAGTTGTAATATTAATTTTATAATAAATCCAAAAGCAAAACATGAAAAAGGAGTGTAAATGAGCTGCAGCCCTCTACTGGTTATAGTGCTAATTTCATGTTATTTGCATGTTAAAGGAGTTTTTTTCCAGCAGCTGACAGACATACTCCACTAAATTATGTCATATTTTATCTTCATGAATGGAAATGAGAAATGTAGATCTTCTTTCATTTTACTGCACAAATGTAGTTTTTAAAATATTACATGTTGAAAAAAAACATATTGGCAACACTTAAGTCTTTATGCATAATGCATTATAAAAGTATTCATAATGTACATTATAAAGCATTATATCTTTTCATTAGTAACTGTAACCAAAGTGAAAATGCATTACAGATTCTGAAACTGGTTGTTTTTCATGTGTGCGTTATACCTTCTAAAGGTGTGTTCAATGAATAGATAATGTATTATAACTGAGGTTATAATTATTCACGAGGCCATAAAATGCATTATAAGGTGCATTACAAGGCATAATTACTGCATTAATAATGCATGTAATAATGTATCATACATAAAGGCTTAAGTAAGTTACCAAAATATTTTCCCCACATATTGCCAATCTAGACAAATGCAGTAATATACATTTTGACTATATTCTTAATGAATATTATCTGGTTATTTACAATGACTGGAAATTAATTCAGGGATTGGCTTGATAGGTAGTGTAGAACCTATTGTATTGTTCATGCCTATCCTAGTATACAAACAATATATTTTTTTATTTTTAAATCATACCCCATTTGGCCTAGAATCACCCTTGATATTGATCATTAGGTCACACTTTAGCCTCAGTAAACTCCTAATCACTAAACTAATCACTGCTTATTAATAGTTAATAGGTAGTTGTTAAATTTGGGTTTAGGGATGTTGAATAAGGTCATGCAGAATAAGGCATTAATATGTGCTTTATATGTGCTAATAAACAGACAATATCCTAGTAATATGCATGATAATAAGCAACTAGTTAATAGTGAGAATTGAACCCTAAAATAGTGTTACCAATCATAAGTGTAAGTTTATTTACTTATTTATTGAGTTGTAATTTAGTGTAGCTTTCCTGTAGCTCAAACAATAAGAGCGTGGCGCTAGCAACGCCAAGGTCATGGGTTCGATTCCCAGGGAACTGGGATTCCCAGAACTGACAAAATGTAAAAATGTGTACATTGAATGCAATGTAAGTCGCTTTGGATAAAAGCGTCTGCCAAATGCATAAATGTAAATTGTCTTTATCCCCCTTTATTATTATTTTTTTTTCTTAATTTTCTTTAATTTAACTTTTTCTTTGAAATGTAATTGTCTGTATCCTCTTATCTTTAAATGTCTTTTTTTCTTTGTTTTATATTTTTTCTTCATTTTGTTTAATTTACCTTCTTTAAGTTTAATCTTGTTTTTACCTTCTTATTATTAATATTTTATTTAGTATTTTCTTCTTCTCATGGTCTTAGCCACACCCACAGCTGTCTCTGATGATCCATTAATCACCACTAGTTTAAGAAAACCCGTTTGAGCAATTGATACGTGTCCTGAAGAAGGCTTTGTTGCCGAAACGCGTAGCTCTACGTAATCATTTTAATGATTTAGCACATTTTTTAAAGGCTGTTTACTTCACATGAGTGCCTTGGAATATTTTGTTTCCATAATTTGATGTTACCGATCATAATTTATTTTGCAGACAGTTAAAAGAAATATCACAAAATATATGATTTGATGACTAGTATTTGTGTGGTAAATGTAAAAGGCAACATTGTTCTCAGTCTGCCCTACTATGAAATGAGCTCCAGTAATATTGTCTTTTGACTAACAGACACCACTGTTAGATGGCATTAATTGAAGAGTAGTGATTTGTGATGGTTTTTTACTTTCTTTGAGCATTTCTGGCACCACATTTAACCAAATACTCACACATGTGTAGATTGCAGTGTAGTCTGTGCACAATCCAGGCCTTAATTTTACCTCTCTATCGATCTCACCTGTCAATACACCAGCGAAAGTAATTGGGTCTTTTGTGGATGGGTGTAAGTTTAATTATGTTGACTGTCCGGATCAATTTTAGGGGGCATCGTGCAGGCTGAGGGGACAGACCTTTCCAGACGTCGCTTGACGAAGCATTAGGAAATGGCGTATTCTTAGTATTATGATTTTCAAGTCAGGGTTTGCTGAGTAATTCAATGAAAATTCTTTGGTAAAAGGGACGAGTTAAGTCCACCGCTTGCCTCCGGGGGAGCAGACGTGTTTTATAATGAGAGAACGGTTTTATTTCTCCAGAGGGAACCGCCATTAAATTGAAACACTGTTCATCTGACACTGAAAGCCATTCACGTCTCATCGCCCATAAATAGACTACTTTGCACAATTGTATCTCTCGTGTATTCCTCTTTTCTGACCTGATCTATAGTGTGAGCCCATATTAGCAGTGTTGGAAGATATGTGCAGTGTTAGGAAACGTCAACATGCTGTCAAAGAGCTTTATGTTTCAGGTTACTGTTGTAGAGCACCAGTTAATAGTCATTATTATTGGTCAGCATTAATGTTATAACATTTACAGAAATAAAAGCAGGGCTGCGTATCAATACAGATGTCTCGATTCGATTTGCAAAAGCTCAATTTGATTCAATTCTCGATTCGATTCTGAATTCACAGTTCCCAATACGATTCAATGAATCATTTTCCTCACCACAAAAAAACTAATAAATAGCATAAATGTAACCTGGTATTGTAATAAATAAGGTTATGACACCAACATTTTAGGGTTACACTTTATTTTAAGGTGTCATTGTTACAGTGTAATTATATATTTAAGTGCTGAGTAATATTAATGTACTTACTATAGGGTTAGGGTTTGGTTGAGGGTTAGTTTCATGTAATTATGCATTATTTACTGTTAATACTATGGTAAGTACATGTAACATATGTAACAATGACACCTTAAAATAAAGTGTTTGCAATTTTAGATACCAGTGCAATTTCACAATTCTCGACTGATTCCAGTTTCAATACCACAGTTAGGCCGTGTGTCCACCAAAGCGTTTTTAGCCGGCTGAAAACACCTCGCTGTGAGCGCTTTGGCAGTGCAGCGCTTTTTTCATTTGAGACTCTTTGCTTGTTATGATACAGAAAATACGTGGAAGTGTTACTATCACATTTCACAGGTAGTTTGTTTCAGCATTGATTATATATAAAAATGCCGATACAATATAAAATATTTGCTCTGGCTCTTGTTTTAAATTATTTTGTTCCATTATTATGCTCGTTGCTTTCATCTGTTGACGTTGTACTGTACAAACAGAATGTGGCGGTTGGTCAGTGTTGTATTTGTCCCGCCCCTCCTCCACCGTGATTGGACGGTTGGGTGAAAAGTGACAGTGAACATTCTTCAACTCTCGGCGACCAGTAAAAAACGTTGAACGCTCGAGCGTGAAATACTCGCTCAGCGCTTCGTTACGCTCATGACGTTCTAAAAACGCAGCGCTCCCATCGAAAACAATTGAATAGGCCAGCCATGTGAAAAAACGCTTTGGTGGACACACGGCCTTAAAACTACTAAATGTAGCGTATGGACGGTGCTCATAAATGATCAACGGACCAATACTTTGATTATTTATAATGACTCAAGCAAGACCGGCGCCGTGAAGTCTACAGACCGACAGGTTAACGGTCTTGAAAGGACACAAACCATGCTCGTGCAGCCCACGAGAGACCATCATAAAAACCAGCCCCTCCCTCACACATACCAAAGGACATCCGAATAGATTATATGACTTTTAACTCAGTTATTTTTCATTTTAGGTGTGCCGTGTTCCCTGTATGTATGCATGCTTTTTGTTATAACCATTTTAGATGTGTTTGATAGGTTAGAAACTTATAGCCAGTGAAGGCTGAAGGAAGAATGACGTCAATCCTCGCCGTTCCTTTAATTCATAAGTTAAACTCCCCATGCTTGGTCTCGAAATCTTTGTCTCGCAATTTGTAGACCGGCTAGGTGCGTTGTGTGGTACTATGATGCATCAGACTCTTTCTTTTATGCCAAAATTTATTATGCCGATATTTCTCCAAGTCTGCTTTTCTAAGAGAGCCATAAACATGTTAATGAGGCGAGACTCAAAGACAAAGGGAGATTTCCCTCTTCTGAGTTCCATCGCTCTGATTGGCCCTTTAAGACGGGCTACAAACGCTTCTTCGGTCTCTTCTTTTTGCTTCCTGTTGCCAGCTCTTCTCCTTGCTTTTTCTTTTGGCTTCCCTCCTTCCTCTTCTTCTTCGCCATCTTCCAACGGATCTCATCACACAAAGGAACCAAAGTTGAATTTCCCGCGGACTCCAAGGACCCACCCGGCAAGATTCAAACACGGACCGGATCGCGGAATTCCCCTAAACACACGAGCTCACCACCAAGGAAACATATGCAAGTATCCCTTAAGCTGTCGTTATAAAGTCTTGAGCTTATACCAATAAGTTGGACTGATTTCTTGCTTGTGCTCAATAGGTTGTGTCGGTAGTATCACCGTTGCCTTCTCTCTCTCTCTCTCTCTCTCTCTCTCTCTCTCTCTCTCCTTCCTGCTTTCAGTTAATTTGTATATGTTTGTTTATTGTTTGTTGATTTTATTAAAATATATATATTCACACGTGATTGCGCTTGGTTTGCTCATACATAGGTCACTTTTACGGTGAACCGACCCTGTTACAAATTAAAAGAAAGATATTTCTCCTGGCCAGAGAAACGTTGTTTAAGAGTTATTAAAAGGGAGGTATTTGGTGGACAAGTATCCGTCCTTTGAACTCAATCCTAGAATCAAAGAAATTTCTAAAAGTTGAATCAAGCCCTAGATATTAATACTTGTTATAATCCGTTATAATCAGTTGTTAATATCCAAATTCCCCTCTGTGCGGATCTGTGCATGTTTGATCGTAACACGATTAAACGCATGCATAAATCCCGCACCATTTCCCCTGGGGCTCGATATTCGCTACATAAATTTCAAACATTATTAAAAACAAGTAAACAATCATTAATAAAATAAGAACAAATAATCAAACTACACGCAATAGCACAAATAAATACAATAGAACAAAGATACAAATGAAATAAACAGTGCTTTTCAGCTTTTTCAGGTTGGTCTGACAGAAGATTTCAGAAATGTAATAAAGTTATCGAATGTAAAATAACACTGCATGGTCTGTACACATTAAATATAGATTAATCCCTCTCAAAGTTACAAAAGTTCACTAGGATACTAACCAAGACAGGCATTTTGACTTGACTTGTCCATTCAAGTGTAAGAAGATGTGAAAGAGAACTCAATGTAGTATTTGCACGCTGTCTGAGACGCGTGGCTTTCTGTGCGCGCACATCTGATGAGTTCTCTTTCGCATCTTTTTGAATGTTTAAACATGTTCAAATGATAAGCGATCGTGACCATGTGATCGGGACACAGGACAGTCCGAAATGCTGAAAACACCATGTTCAGCACTGAATAAATGACAGGCGGATGAAATAAGAGGATGACATCTTTTGGAGAAGACTAGTAGGGGAGAGTGGGGTAAGATGAACCTTTTTTTTTTTTTTTTTTACAAGCCCGATTCCAAAAAAGTTGGGACACTGTAGAAATTGTGAATAAAAAAGGAATGCAATAATTTACAAATCTCATAAACTTATATTTTATTCACAATAGACTATAGATAACATATCAAATGTTGAAAGTGAGACATTTTGAAATGTCATGCCAAATATTGGCTCATTTTGGATTTCATGAGAGCTACACATTCCAAAAAAGTTGGGACAGAAAAAAATTGATATATTTTTCCCTTAAAATGATACATTTTCTCAGTTTAAACATTTGATATGTCATCTATGTTGTATTCTGAATAAAATATTGAAATTTGAAACTTCCACATCATTGCATTCTGATTTTATTCACAATTTGTACAGCGGCCCAACTTTTTGGGAATCGGGTTTGTATTTATGTGGTCCTCAAGATAAGATAAAATAAGGCAGAAGTACAATGAAAGTATCTCAAGTAATTTCAGGATGTTTTCTATCATTTTAAATTATTCTAAAAAGAGTTCTAAAAATACGGCTTCTTATAAAAAAGTGTTAGGGGTAAATTGATTTGAGTCAGTGATCCGAGTCAAATAGAATCTGAATCAAACATGTAAGATTGTAAAGATAATTTACTTCTTTTAAAACACCTTCAATAATCATATTTCTTTTCTTAAAGCTAACTTAAACAACATAAAACCAACCAACCCTTACGAAAAATAACCATGGTTTTATTGTAGTAAAAGTGTAGTTGTCACAGATCCAACCATGTCCCTCACACCAGACTCAATCACTCCTCCCACACGGTCCCAATCACCCGAGTTCTGAAGCACCTGTCACTAATCACCAACACCCTTAAATGTTGCCCTCAGCCTGCACTCACTGTCCGGTCTCGTCTCAGACAACCTGACTCCCACGCTTGTGGTTCCTATTCCGTCTTGCTTGTGTTCAAGTTTTATCTCCGTGATCGCTTTCTTCCACCTGGACAACACCACCTGGATCTCCGCTACAGTCAAGCCCTTTTCTGTCTCTCTTCAGTCCCTTCCGTGCCTCTTCAGTGGTTTGCTACTAATAAACATATCTGGATTCACTTACGTCCGCGTCCGCCTGTTTATCATGACAGTAGTAACCATGTTTTTTTTGGCTAATTGATTACCATTTATATAACCACAGTTTTACCACAAATACCATAGTTAAACTATGGTTAGAGTAGCAAAACCATGGTTAATTTGGTTTTATTTGTAGTAAAACCATGGTTCTTTTTTCGTAAGGGAAATGAAGCTGACATTTAAATTTCTTTAATTGTTTGCATTTCTGAAATGATATGTTAAACACTGAAGTTGTAACCTTCCCAAAAACAGACTAAACAGAGTTTGTTCAGTAAAATACCATAAAACTGAATTAGAATGAATGCCACTGAAACTAATAAAGATAATAAAAGGCTCTTGGCATGGTATAGTTTTTCTGCAGTGTTGAACATGTTAGGTCATTGGGGACTACAGGTGTAAAGATATATATGATTAAGCATCTTCTGGGTCTGATCAGAGAAGGATTTGCTGTACTTGTACAACGTTCCTATCAAATAAACTCAAACTAAAACATTTATTTTTAAGAAAATGATAAACTAAACCAGTTGCATAATATAACATTGAAATTATTCCAGTTTATACTTCAGAGATTTAACTTAACTATAGTGCCTTATGGTGGGGTAATTTAAATCATTCTGAAAGGATGAGTTCACTTCAGAATGAAAACCTCCTGATAGTTTCCTCATCCCCATCTCATCCAAGATGTTCATGTCTTTCTTTCTTCAGTGGAAAAGAAATGAAGTTTGAGGAACACATTCCAGGATTTCTCCACATAATGGACTTCAATGGGAACCAACGGATGAAGGTCCAAATCAATGCAGTTTCAGAGGAAGGGCTTCAGAGGCTCTGCATGATCCCAGAGGAATAGGGTCTGATCCAGACAAACCATCGGACAATTTCAAAATAAAAATAAAAATGTCTATACTTTTAAACCACGAATGCACGACTTCTGTGTTGTGATTCTTCACGGTGTATGACATCATCACGTTGGAAAGGTCATGTGATGTAGGAAGTACCGACTCTCTCATGTTCTCCTCCAACTTCAAAAATTGTCCGACATCGTTGTTTGACCTTTATTTTTGTAAATGCCGTTTGATTTAGTGTTTGCACGTTCATGTTAACACTGGGTCGGTACTTCCACGTATGTCACGCGTGACCTTTCCGACGTGATGACGTCACACATTATTTACGTTATTGTTATTTTTTCTAGAAAATAACCGTTGGTTGCCATTAAGTCCATTATGTGGAGAAAAATCCTGTAATGTTTTCCTCAAAAATGTATTTCGATGGAAGAAAGACATGAACATCTTGGATGAGTTGGGGGTGAGTAAATTATCAGGAAATTTTCATTTTAAAGTGAACTAATCCTTTAAAATGCTGGCTCAATTTACCCCACAGCATATGACTCAATTTGCCCCATAGCTGCCATTTTGGATAAAACAAGCTAGCTTACCAATTCAGGCTAATATTTATCTAAATGATTTGCATAGTTTTACACATTGCTAAATCACCAATATGGATCATAAATATTTTAGACCTGGACAAATTTGCTTTTATGTAATTACATCTGTTATGATAAAATTTTACTTTGAGAAGCTAAAAACAGTTTTTAAAGTAAATCAAATCAAATCAAATCACCTTTATTTATACAGTGCTTTTAACAAGTCCAATTGTTTCAAAGCAGCTTCACATTGTTAACAGGAAAATAATGCAACAGAATTTGTACAGCCGTTCTGGTGAAACGGTGATGTTATCCAGCTAATTTCAAGTATCATATAGTGTCAATGCGGGCAGATCGGTAATATAGTTGAGATTTAGTTGTCCCCAACTGAGCAAGCCAAAAGCCAGAGGCAACGGTGGCAAGGAACCAAAACTCCTTCAGGGTCAGAATGGAGAAAAAAACCTTGGGAGAAACCAGGCTCAGTCGGGGTGCCAGTTCTCCTCTGGCCGACGAACAAACAGTGTATGATTATAATTCTGGCAACATAGCAGGTCTTAATTCATATTAGGTAAATAGATATTCGTAAGATTATTCGAAAGATTGGAGTCGTCACGCCGGAGACGGGTTTAATGAGGATGTCGTGTCGATGCAGCATTTACAGGGGAGTTTATTTGACACGCTCTCTGCAGACATTTCAGGGATGCGTTGGTCATGTCCAGGCGCTGGTCCACCATCTGATCTGGATACGGCCCGGATCCGGCTGACTGCAGTAAACCTCGGGATAAACAGAGAGACTAACATTAGTGTAAATGCCATTCTTCTTATGATGTAACGAGTACATCAGGTGTTATGGGAAGTGTTCCCGGTTCTGGCTGACCTAGTTAATGCAGCCTAACAATCATTTACTGATTTGAATAATAGAGATTGATAATGTTTTATGTGTAAGCCATAATAAAGAGATGCGTTTTTAGTCTAGATTTAAACTGACAGAGTGTGTGTGCTTCCCGAACAATGCTAGGAAGACTGTTCCAGAATTTAGGCGCTAAATAGGAAAAGGATCGACCGCCTGCAGTTGATTTTGATATTCTAGGGATTATCAACTGGGCAGAGTTTTGAGACCGCAATAGACATGATGGAGTATAATGTGTTAAGACCTCGCTCAAGTACTGGGGAGCTAAACCATTTAGTGCTTTGTAAGTAATAAGCAAGATTTTAACATTTATACGATGTTTAATAGGGAGCCAGTGCAGTGTTGACAGAACCGGGCTAATATGGTCATACTTCCTGGTTCTAGTAAGAGCTCGAGCTGCTGCGTTTTGGACCAGCTGGAGTTTGTTTATTAAGCGAGCAGGGCAACCACCCAGTAGAGCATTACAATAATCTAGCCTTGAGGTCATGAACGCATGAATTAACTGTTCAGCATTTTGTATTGAAAGCATGTGCCGTAATTTAGATATATTTTTAAGATGGTAGAATGCAGTTTTACAGATGCTAGAAACGTGGCTTTCAAATGAAAGATTGGTATCAAAGAGCACACCCAGGTTCCTAACTGACAACGAGGACTTGACAGAGCAGCCATCGAGTGTTAGACAGTATTCTAGGTTACTACGTGCAGAGTTTATTTGTCCAATAATTAAAAATTCATTTTTTTCTGAATTAAGTTGCAGGAAATTACTAGACATCCAATGTTTTATATCAGCTATGCATTCCGTTAATCTTGTGAATTGGTAAGTTTGTCAGGGCGTGAAGAAATATAGAGCTGAGTATCATCAGCATAACAGTGAAAACTAATGCCATGCTTCCTAACGATATCTCCCAGTGGTAGCATGTACAGGGTGAAGAGCAACGGTCCTAGCACTGAGCCCTGCGGTACTCCATACTGAACTTGTGATCGGTGTGACATCTCTTCATTTACTGCTACAAACTGATAACGGTCAGATAAGTATGATTTAAACCATGCTAATGCAGTTCCACTAATGCCAACATAATTTTCGAGTCTATTCAAAAGAATGTTGTGGTCGATAGTATCGAATGCAGCGCTAAGATCGAGTAACACTAATAGAGAGATACAACCACGATCGGATGATAAGAGTAAATCATTTGTAACTCTGATGAGAGCAGTCTCAGTACTATGATACGGTCTAAATCCTGACTGGAAATCCTCACAGATACCATTTCTTTCTAAAAAGGAACATAATTATGAAGACACTGCCTTTTCCAGTATTTTTGACAGGAAGGGTAGATTTGAGATCGGCCTGTAATTGACTAATTCTGCAGGATCAAGTTGATGTGTGCCTTCCACTCCTCCCACGTGCTTCTCATTATCACAATCCGGCAGAAATGATGAGTGGTTCCAAAATACATGGTCACATGACAATAAAAGTGTACAGTTACCAAGATAAACAGGGTGGGTCAACTTATACACTGGCTCATCTTACCCAACTCTCCCCTAATAAGATTAACATCAATCATATATTATGCTCAATGTTTGTGGGAATAAAAAATGAAAAAAAGACTGATTTCATGACTTCTGAGAAAACTATTCACTGAAATATCATTTCTTTCTTATCACCACTGAGTGGTGGAACTGCTCACTGACTGTGAACTTGACCTTCAACCTCCATGTCCTAGTCAAAAAGCCTCTTCAGAAGTGTGTATTTCACGAGGAGAGCAGATCCACCACAATCCACTGCACATTCTGCTCAGACTCCATTCAGGATTGAAACACACACCTTACACCACGAATAAGTGGTGGTGGTGGAGGTCTGTAATACGTGGAGAGGTCCTGTCTGCCTTGCTGCAGAGAGTGTTTGTAGCTCTGTACAGCTTTGCTTTTGAATCTCTATTTGATATCTTTTATTTGTTGTTTATACTGCTAAATATAACTTACTTCACCATATATTGTTTAATATTGCCTATCACGTTAAATTTGACATTGTTAGCTTTTAATCTAAATCACAATGCGTTAGCATTTTCACTAGCCTGTTAGCCTGCCATATATGTGCATCCAGGTCTCCTGTTTTGTCTCTTGTGCCTTTACTAGTCCTAAGCCATGTCATCTCCTGTTATTGTTACTTGCACTGCATGTTACATGTTTAGCATATCCTTCTCTGCCAGTGAACAGGGCTTCACATGTGATAAATGCAGAGAAATAGTCAGGCTGACAGAGAAGATTTCAGAATTAGAGACACGCATCCAGACTTTATTTGAGAGTAGTGAGAATGTAACAGCTTTAGACACTGCTTTGGATGCGACTAGCTTAGTGAACTCTGTACATTGTTCGGTTCTGGCTGTAGAGCCCGTTCAGCAGGGCAACTGTGTGACTGTGAGACGGCATAGTTGTGGATCAAAAAACGACTCTTCCATTCCGATTAGAACATCAAACAGGTTCTCCCCACTCAGTGACGCACCCACTGAGAATCCTGTTGAAAGTGCCCTAGTTATTGGCGATTCTATTACACGGAACGTGAAAATAGAGACACCAGCCACTATAGTCACATGTTTACCAGGAGCCAGAGCACCTGACATCAAAGCAAATTTAAAAGTGCTGGCTAAAGCTAATCGTAAATTCTCTAAGATTATTATTCACGTCGGCACTAACGATGTTTGACTTCGCCAGTTAACATTAAAGAGGTGTGTGAACTAGTCTTAGCATTGAACTGGGGCCCAGGTCACGATGGCAGATAAAAAAATCCGAACACATAGATATGGTGTCTGTGTCTGTTCCCCAAATTAGCAAATACAAAAAAACATCAAAACCATTTAATGGTAAAAATTTTATTGATGTTCAACAAATAAACAACAGATATAATACAGATGAACAAATGTTAAAGCTCGGGCTGCTGAATATTCACTCCCTTTCTCCAAAAGCGCTTATTGTTAATGATATGATTACAGATAATCTAGATGTGCTTTGTTTGACAGAAGCCTGGCTAAAACCTGGCGACTACATTACTTTAAATGAGTCCACCCCACAAGATTATTGTTATAAACACGAGCCGCGTCTGAAAGCCAAAGGGTTGCTGTGATTTATAATATTATTTTCAGTATTACTCAGAAGTCTAGTTTCAAATATAATTCCTTTGAAGTTTTGGTGCTTTATTTAGCTTTATGTAGTGTAATTGATAAATCCCGTTGGACATTTGTGTTGGCTACTGTATACAGGCCACCAGGGCACAATACAGACTTTATCAAAGAATTTGCTGATTTTCTATCAGAGTTAGTACTGGCTGCAGATAAAGTACTAATTGTTGGTGATTTTAATATCTATGTAGATAATGAAAAAGATCGCCATAATCATACTTTAGACCTAATACTGTCACATGGAATAAATGTTGATACCGTTGAAATTCTGCAGCAGAGCAACGACATCTCAGATCATTACCTAGTATCTTGTATACTTAATTTAGCAAAGGCTGTAAAGCCATCCCCTCGCTTCATATATGGCAGGACTATCACTGCTGTGACTAAAGATTGCTTTGTAAATAAACTTCCTCATCAGTTTCATCTCCTCAGCATCCCAGATAGCTTAGAAGAGCTCAATGTTGCAGCAGAAACTATTGACTCTCTCTTTTCCAGCACTTTAGACACAGTTGCTCCCCGGCGCTTAAAGAATATTAAAGAAAATAGTCCAACGCTGTGCTACAATGAGCACACTCGGGCCCTCAAAACAGCAGCCAAAAAAATGGAGCGCAGCTGGAAGAAAACAAAACTGGAGGTTTTTCGTATTTCATGGAAAGAGAGAATTATTGCATACAGAAAGGCCGTAAAAACTGCTAGATCAGCTTATTTCTTGAATCTCTTAGAAGAAAACAAACACAACCATAGGTATTTATTCGATACAGTGGCTAAATTAACCAAAAATAAAGCTTCAACTTCTGATGTTTGTAAACAGCACAGCAGTAATGACTTTATGAACTTCTTTACATGCAAGATTGATAATATTAGGAAGAAAATTATAACCATGCAGCCGTCTACTACAGTATCGCATCAGACAGAGCACTGTAGTGTCACTGAGGAAAAATTACACTCATTCACTGCTATAGGAGAGGAAGACACACACACACACACACACACACACACACTCATTCACTGCTATAGGAGAGGAAGAATTAGCTAAACTCATTAAATCATCAAAATCAACATGTATGTTCGACCCTATACCGACTAAGCTACTAAAAGAGATGCTTCCAGAGGTCATAGATCCTCTTCTTAATATCATTAATTCATCCTTGTCACTAGGATATGTACCGAAAATATTTAAGTAAGCTATTATTAAACCACTTATTAGAAAAACGCAACTTGATCCTACAGAATTAGTCAATTACAGGCTGATCTCAAATCTACCCTTTCTGTCAAAAATACTAGAAAAGGCAGTGTCTTCACAATTACGCTAATTCTTTTGAAAAACATGGTATTTCTGAGGATTTCCAGTCAGGATTTAGACCGTATCATAGTACTGAGACTGCTCTCATCAGAGTTACAAATGATTTTGATGACTCTTATCATCCGATCGTGGTTGTATCTCTCTATTAGTGTTACTCGATCTTAGCGCTGCATTCGACACTATCGACCACAACATTCTTCTGAATAGACTCAAGAATTATGTTGGCATTAGTTGAATTACATTGGCATGGTTTAAATCATACTTATCTGACCGTTATCAGTTTGTAGCAGTAAATGAAGAAATGTCATATCGATCACAAGTTCAGTATGGAGTACCGCAGGGCTCAGTGCTAGGACCGTTGCTTTTCACCCTGTACATGCTACCACTGGGAGATATCATTAGGAAGCATGGCATTAGTTTTCATTGTTATGCTGACGATACTCAGCTCTATATTTCTGTAGTGAATAGGGAGGGCTTTATTGTCCCATTAAGGCAGCATCCATTTAATCATTTTAATAAATATTATAATTTATAATTTATAGTTTATTGCATACCATTTAATATACAACAACACTGAGGTGCAAATAGTATCTGCCACTATTTATAAGTATAAATAGCATCTAACTACTATTAACACTTATTGTAAAGAAAATACAGCTATTTTTACAGTGTAAATAAAATCTATCGCCATTTGTACTTTTGCAAATAGCCACTGCCTTTAATTAATAAAATGTGATTCATATGTAAATTGCCTCCCAAAACAACAAAACATATCAAAACATATCACATCAAAATACAAGGTTAGACTTTATTTTGTTAGTTCACATAGACATTTTGCCTACTATAAGTACCTTTGCAACTTGTTAGTAGAATAAGTTGTAGATTAATAGAACGGGTTAGTAGAATAAGTTGACATGTCAAAATAACTATCAAAATAAAGTGATATTAAGCAGACAGTCTACTAATACTCTAATGAGAGTTAGTTGACATGTAGTTGCAAAGTTACCTGTAGTTAGTAGAATAACCATCGAAATTAAGTGTTTTTTTTTTTTTTTTTTTTAAGTGTTACCAAATACAATGAAGGAAGATCCTTTTTGGCAGCATAATGGCCAGCCAAACCTTCATCTTCCTCTGGATAAAGGTCCAGTATGTGAACGCAGTTCCATGGCGACTTTCAAACTTAATAAAATGACCTTAAAGCCACGAGGAGCTTCTTCCAGCGTGTGTGGAGATGATATGGTGAGTTACAGCGGAGGTGAAGCGAGGAGACGACCCAGGCAGCGCAGTCGCTCATCTGTCTCCTGAAATCTCTCATTCATCGCCCGGCGCTCTCAGAGGACAGCCTCACCTGAGGATGAAGTCATTCAAAGGTGACAGCATTGAGAATTACCTGTGAAAATATTATATTTATATGGATGAGATCCTGTGTGACTGACAGTGTCATTTAGAGGGAGTCAGACACTGTCTTCAGTCGACACACTGTGTTTACATTTGCACACTTCTATTGACATGATCCAATCAAGATGAGACGTTTTACTTAACATGCTGAGCAAAGTCACCAGAATATGCCTCAGTTAACGTTTACAGAGATTTCCTTAACCCTAAAACACAGCTCAATGCAATGCATAATTCAAAACAGTGTGCATACACTTAAACTCTAGTGAAATTAAATAGTTAAACTCTGCTGGAAAGGCATGTCTAACAACAAACAACAAGGTTATGGATAAGGTTACGTATAAACTCTGCTGAAAGAGATGATGTCCACTCTTGGTTATGATGCACTGTTGGGCCAAAAGCGTGCATGCTAGTGCTAGTCGCGTTTCCACTGTCACTTCCAGGGCTTGATCGGGCATCGTCGGGCCTTCCTCGGGGCCAACGGCCAGGGTTTTTTGGCCCGCCGAATACCTTGGTCCAAAGCGGGCCAGCTCGGGCTTGAGGTGTGGTTACAAACAGAGTGTACCTGAGTTTACCTGAGTCTGGAGATGGCGCCGCGGGTGATTTCATATACCAGCTAACATCAGCATTAAAGACTTGTACAATCATTTTAGCTCAAAACACTCGCTTTCAGACAGCAGTGAGTGTTTGAAATAAATCAAGCGTAGCGTCAGATTGCGACGTCTATCAAGGCACACATATATAAGCTCCTTCAGTATTATCAGCAGCTATCGCGTTCTCCAGACCTCATTCACCCTCCTCCATCCCCAGCTCCTCCTCTTGTCCGTCAGAATTTGGTATTCTGAGTCCCCTTGAATCAGACTAAATTCCAGAATTATGTTGTACATTTTAATATCAACATTAATGATATCTGCAATACATTGTTAGTTCTGTTCTGTTTACCTTAAGGGGGGTTATCACTGCTCTCTTACCCAGAACAGAACCATACCGCCAATCTAAACTATATGCTAAAAGTCAAACATCTTTGACGATAGTCGTCCTGACAGAACTTCTGTTTGTGATCCGATGTGGATTCTGACCACCATATAAGGCAATATTTGATCAATATTTATATGCGATGCAAAACTATGCATGCTGACCATTACTCTAGTAAACATGATAAATACGACCGCTTGAAGAAATCAGACAAATCATATAAGTTAGGTTATCACAAGCGAGTATTTATTTACTTTACTGTCAGTTCGTCTCATCTCTTTGGACTGTCAGATATTCATATTTGGCTCTGCATATGTTATAAAATAAAGCAACTCCGGTTTTCGGGAGCTTCTTCTGTTTCTCTAGCTGTATTGGGACTGTCACTGAAGAGAGAGCTAAAGCTCCTCAGGTCGTATTTTTGGTGGAAAATTTGTAGAAATGATCATTCTTTCTAAATGTGATGTACTACAAATAAACAGAAATGGACGTGACTGAATAAGTACATGTGTCCTCTTTCTTTAGTGAAATAGCTGTAAATAGCACTTTGTTTCTGTGTGACTAATGTGCAATCTTGACATAAATGAATTAATTATGATCAGTATATATCACTTATTATTATAAAACATGTAAACACTGAAAACACTGTGGTAAAACATCAACGCTTAGGTTTTAAATCTCTTAAAGGTGCAGTGTGTGAATTTTAGCGGCATCTAGTGGTGAGGTTGTGAATTGCATCCCCCACCGCTCAGCCCTCCCTTTCGAAGCACATAGAGAAGCTACGGTGGCCGACACAGGACAAAGATGTCGTCTGAGACAGCATAGAGTAGCTAGCACTCTGTAGTTTGTCCCTTTAGGGCTACTGTAGAAACATGACGGAGCAAAATGGAGACTTCACTGTAAGGGACCCGCGGTGTGTGTAGATAGAAACGGATCATTCTAAGGTAATAAAATCATAACGGTTCATTATGTAAGGTCTTTATACTCCACTGAAAACATAGTTATGGATATTATATTGCATTTCTGTCAAGAGATCCTCATAAATACTACACACTGCACCTTTAAGTAAACAACACAAATGCCAACAAACAGCCGCTTTTATCATGCTCATTTTGTGATCTCGCTAGTTTGCAGTGATTTATTTCTGATTAGTTTTCTGATAAACTTCCATCTGTTGGTGAAATGATTGGTTTGTGTGATGTTGTTCCAGAGAGGTGTGTTACGGGCGGGTTTTAGTGAAGCGCTGCAGAGCTTCTTTCCCGACAGTGGAAAAGCGGCTAATGTTTAGAAGAATCCAGCATGTCCTTATTCCGGCTGGAGAAAACACAGTGCAGGTCCCAGAGCAGTTCCTCAGAAATGGAGCACATGCAGCTATCTAATCTAGGAGCATGTTGTTTGATGCTCAAGGACAGCGTCACCTCCACCCATTTTGAAATTTAATTGAGAGCACCATTTAAGAAAGTCAGAGAGCTCCGGCAATGTCAACACACAGCTATGTCAAACCCAGCACACAATCCCAGGTGTCTCCTTCCCAAGTCATCGGGAACAGCATGATGTGTTTGTTCCCAACTTTTGTCCCGTGCTCAGTTTTGATGCAAATGTCTCAGCGACGGAGCACGAGGTGAGAGGACTTGTCAAAGTCACAGGAGAAAGTGGGGTTATCATAAAAACAAACACGCAGACCACAAGGGCAATTACTGCCCTAATATACCATTTCCCCTCAAGACACACATAACCTCAGCGCTAGATGATTGCCAGCGCAATATGAAGCCAACCATCTCCAAGTCACCTTTCCATAATGAAAAGAAGAGAGGAGTCAATGAAGAAAGCACAAAGTACTCTAGAAAACATGTTGAAGCTACGAGGTGCAATAATGCACAATATAGATGGCAAATCATTTTGTGTGATCAGCTGCATATTGCTTTTGCTACCAAATGTGATGTATTCATTGGAAACAAAAGAGGATTCCTACACTTATGAAATCAAAAATCTGAAATGTCATTCCCTATTGATTTATGATAATGTAATTCATTCAATCTTTTTTTTCCCCATGTGCATAATGCTGTTATTTTAAGGCTAGTTTTGGGTCTTTTAGTCATACTAAAAATAATAATAACATAGCAAAAGTAAGTTACATGTCAGGATCTATTATATACTGGTAGATACTGTATACATATGATGGCCAGCACACATTGAATCTTGAGTAGCGACAAAACATGCTCTACTTACCTGCCATTATTTGGGAAAACTCCAACATATCCATTTTGATTGATAATTTTATGAATTATATGAATTTTCCATGAAAACATTTACAAAATATGGCAAACAAGTCAGTTTCATCTGCTATTAATACATCACTGTTTTTTTTTTTTTTTTTTTGTAGGTAATATTTTCAATGGCACACCCTAATGTGTTTGCGATTTAAGAAAAACATATACAGTACATGCACACATAATTGTTGTATATACGGTATGTTGTTTTAATTAACTTGCACATATATTAATTATATTGTCAACATATATGGTTGCTACTTATACCATAGGGAAAAAATCGATATGTACATATACAGATTTTAGTGTGAATATTTAACATGTTGTTTTAATAAACTTGCACATCTAGTCAAGCATGGACATTTTTAAAAGGGACTTGAAGACTTTAAAGAAGTTTAATATACACCGATCAGGCATAATATTATGACCAAATTGTGTTGGTCCCCCTTTTGCTGCCAACAGCCCTGACCCGTCGAGGCATGGACTCCTCTAGACCCTGAAGGTGTGCTGTGGTATCTGGCACCAAGATGTTAGCAGCAGATCCTTTAAGTCCTGTAAGTTGTGAGGTGGGGCCTCCATGGATCGGACTTGTTTGTTCAGCACATCCCACAGATGCTCGATTGGATTGAGATCTGGGGAATTTGGAGGCCAAGTCAACACCTCAAACTCGTCGTTGTGCTCCTCAAACCATTCCTGAAGCATTTGTGCTTTGTGTCAGGAGCATTATCCTGCTGGAAGAGCCACAGCCACCAGGGAATACCGTTTCCATGAAAGGCTGTACATGGTCTCAACAATGCTTAGGTAGGTGGTACGTGTCAAAGTAACATCCACATGGATGGCAGGACCCAAGGTTTCCCAGCAGAACATTGCCCAAAGCATCACACTGCCTCCACCGGCTTGCCTTCTTCCCATAGTGCATCCTGGTGCCATGTGTTCCCCAGGTAAGCCACGCACACGCACCCGGCCATCCACGTGATGTAAAAGAACATGTGATTCATCAGACCAGGCCACCTTCTTCCATTGCTCCGTGGTCCAGTTCTGATGCTCACGTGCCACTGTGGACAGGGGTCAGCATGGGCACCCTGACTGGTCAGCGGCTATGCCGCCCCATACGCAACAAACTGAGATGCTCTGTGTATTCTGACACCTTTCTATCAGAACCAGCATTAACTTCTTGAGCAGTTTGAGCTCCAGTAGCTCGTCTGTTTGATTGGACCACTGGGCCAGCCTCTTATCACTCTTGATATTGAGCAATATGTCAAATATATTATATGCTTAGAAATTTTTATTTAGCTGAATTTTAATATTGCACATTCAAGATTCAGGATTCAAGAGTTTTATTTGTCACATACACAGTTATATACAGAATATACAACCGGCAGTGAAATGTAAACCGGTCCGCTCCATGGACAGTGCAAATTCACAGTTAAAAACACAAGGAAGAAATTATATAGAAAAAGAATAAAAAAGTACTATATATATATATATATATATAATATATATGTAGAATTATAAATAAATCAAGTAGAAAAAAAAAATAAAGAAGTGGAATAAAATTAGTGAAATAAACTGTGCAGTGAGTAAACTGTAGACTTATAAATATGCGGCTAACAGAAATGTACAAAGAAGTATAATGTGCAAACAGGTTTATAACAGGTCGTTACACAGTAACAACGAGAACAGAAAGTGCAGTGCAATGTCAGTGTATCGATGTTTATCCTGAAGTGAAGTCACGTGATGTTAAGTTCAGGAGTCTGATGGCCTGGGGGAAGAAGCTCCTCCTGAGGCTCTCAGTTTTGGCCATCAGGCTTCGGAAGCGCTTACCAGATGGCAGCAGCGTGAAATGAGGGTTTGCAGGGTGATTAGAGTCCTTGATGATCTTGGTAGCTCTACCTTTGCAGCGTTTGGTGTAGACGTCCTGCAGAGACGGGAGAGCTGACCCTGAGATACGCTCGGATGAGCGCACGACTTTTTGCAGGGCTTTGCGGTCATGACTGGTTCTGTTCCCATACCACGCTGTGATGCACTGAGTTAATACACTTTCTATCGCCCCTAAATAGAAAGTTTTCAGGACAGCTGGTGAAACCCTGAATTTCCTCAGCTGGCGCAGGTGGTACAGTCTTTGCCTGGCTTTTTTCACCTGTGTCTGAATGTGAGCAGTCCAGGTCAGGTCCTCGGAGATGTTTACTCCCAGGTACTTGAAGCTGCTCACTCTCTCTACTGGTGACCCGCTGATCATGAGGGGGGAGTATGTCCGTTGCTGTCTCTTCCTGAAGTCCACAATCATTTCTTTGGTCTTGCCAACATTCAGAGAGAGACAGTTGTCCTGGCACCATGATGTTAGTTGCTCCACCTCGTCCAAGTATGCCGTCTCATTGTTGTTGGAAATGAGGCCCAGGACAACAGTATCATCAGCAAATTTGATGATAGAGGTGGAGCTGTGTGTGGACAAACAGTCATGCGTGTAGAGAGAGTAGAGCAGGGGACTCAGGACACAGCCCTGTGGAGCTCCCACACTCAGGGTGATGGAGGTGGAGGTGGACTGGCCTATTCTCACCACCTGAGGCCTGCCAGTGAGGAAGTCCTCAATCCAGTGGCAGAGAGAAGGATTCAGGCCGAGATCCAGGAGTTTGGCGGTTAGCTTAATGGGAACTATGGTGTTAAAGGCTGAGCTATAGTCAATAAATAGCAGCCTTACGTAGTTCCCACTTTTGCTGTCGATGTGAGTGAGGGAGGAGTGGAGGACATGAGAGATGGCATCTTCAGTCGATCTATTGGGACGATAGGCAAACTGAAGAGGGTCCAAAGTGTCAGGAATGAAGGAGCAAATGGTGTTTTTAATGAGTCTCTCAAAGACCTTCATGACTACAGACGTGAGAGCCACTGGACGATAGTCATTTAGGCAAGAGCGTTTACTGTTCTTAGGGACAGGGATGATGGTGGATTTTTTTGAAGGAGGTGGGGACCACAGATGTAGCGAGGGACTCATTAAAGATAGATGTAAACAACCCAGCGAGCTGATCAGCACAGGACTGCAGAACATGACCTGAAATACCATCTGGCCCAGCAGCTTTCCTGACGTCCACACGCTTGAGTGCTCTCCGAACTTCATCCTCCGAGACAGAGATCACATGGTTGTTGCTGCTCTGAGTAATTCCCTCTGATGCGTCACTTGGCGGAGTCGCGCTTACAATCAAAAGCGAGCGTAGAAAGAGTTTAACTCGTTCACAAGCAACGGATCAGCTCTCACCTCTGCAGAGGATTTAGATCCAAAAGCACTGATGGTCCTCAGTCCCTGCCACATGCGCTGGGAGTCGTTGAGTTGGAAATGAGACTCAACTCGATCCTTATAACGGAGCTTTGCAGCTTTAACTGCGCGTCGGAGAGCATAGCAGGATGATTTGTAGTCATTCATATTCCCCATTAGGAGACCGGCATTGTAAGCGCCAGTGCGTGTGTTCACTGCAGCGCGGATTGAATTGTCCACCCACGGTTTCTGATTTGAGAAGGACGTTATTGTTATTGTTTGTGTGGCTTGCTCTGTTAGCGTGTTGATGAAGCAAAGCGCCACTTCCGTGAACTCGCTGACGTCAGATGAACTCGCCCGGAATGTCCCAGTCGACGTCATCCAGAGCTGCCTGTAGCGCGGTCTCTGAATGGGGTGACCAGCGTTTAACTTCCCGCCTCACCGGGGGTTCCTGAACGAGCCTTTGTTTGTATTCAGGTGTGAGGAAAATGGCAGCATGATCCGATTTGCCAAACGCTGGAAGTGACCGCGCTTTATAGGCGTTCTTAAACGGAGAGTAGCAATGATCCAGTGTGTTTGCTCCTCGTGTAGGACAGGAGACGTGCTGGTGAAAGTTTGGCAGGACTTTCTTTAGGTTTGCTTTGTTAAAATCGCCCGCGATGATGAAAGCAGCATCGGGGTGTTTGTTTATGAAGCTGCTGGTAACATCATGAAGGCCAGATAAAGCCAGCCCTGTGTCTGCCTGCGGTGGAATGTAAACATCAGTGGCGATGACCGCAGAAAACTCCCTCGGCAGATAGAATGGGCGGCAGATGATTGTTAAATGTTCCAGATGAGGCAAGCAGGATCGCGAAAGAATGGTGATGTTCCTGGGATTGCACCATTTCTTGTTGATCATGAAGCATACTCCACCGCCTTTGGATTTACCGGCCTCAGCTGTTCTGTCCATCCGAAAAACAGAGAAGTTCTCCGACGGTGTCACAGCTGTGTCCGGGACCGCAGGCGTGAGCCATGTTTTGGACAAACAATAGATGTTACAGTCTCTCATGTCCCGTTGAAAACTTATCCTGGCTCTAAGATCGTCCATCTTATTCTCCAAGGATTGGACATTTGCGAGCAGGATGCTCGGGAGAGGTGGGCTGAATGCCCTTTTTCTCAGTCTGTTGCGGACCCATGCGCGTTTCCCACAGTGTTTCTTGATTCTTCGCCGCTGACTCTGGCCATTGTTCAACTCGGCATTCCGAAGAATCTCAGATGGCCACAGAGGATCGGCGAAAGTGTCCTGAAACAGTCCAGTGTAGAGGTAACCAATGTCCAAAAGTGTTTTGCTGTCATAGCAGATCAATGCAGATGATACATTTGTAAAAGTTGAGAGCAAAAGAGAGTAAAATAATAAATAAAAGCACATGATGAGGTAAGTGGTGGTGCATGTCCATAAGCAGCAGGTATGAGGAGAGAAACAGATGTGTTTGAAGAATTGCCACACACACACACTCATGGATCAGAGAGCAATGACAGATTTATCCAAATAAAAGGCTTGAGCACTCCAGGAAAGCATTGTGTTATCGCTTTCATTCCCTGCAGTCTTCTCATGCTTTCACGGCCCTGTTCTGCTCTGAGTGCTGGATGCAACGCAGACAGTGTTTGAAGAACAAACAGATCCCTTCCTGCTCTTATCTCTAAATGTCTTTTTAAACACATCACAGCTCCTCATAGGCTTTTAATGCCGCAGTAAATGCATGCTTCAGTGTCGCAGTCAGGCTGAAAAACAAGCGGCAGCAGATAACAGGCCAAGCTAGGGACCGTTCCACAAAACCTCCCAATATGATTTAAGAAACATGTCCTTTTAACTATTGTACACTTTTATTTATGCATGTTAGACTTGCTGAAAGTGTGTTATTTTGTTTGATGTTACAACACTTTCTTGGGCCAGTAAACAACACACTTGAACCCAAACAACCACTGAGAATATTTGAGCAATTACATGTCATGTATTTGTTCTTTATATCAGAATTAGCGATGAATAATTTACAAATTAATCATTCTTTTGGGTTATTTTCGGTGAATTGGCCAAAATGGTCTGAATCGATTTGTGACTCAGTTCGATTCATTTGGACCACTCTCTTACTGAATCATTTTGAGCAGTTACAATGAAGTGGATATATTGAAGTGGATATGAAATTGAAACCCAATGACCGCTTATATGGCAATTAGCCAGAAATAATGGTTTATAAGACCTATATATATTTACAGAGAAGATCTTTTTCATTCACTCAGGGGTTTGAAATTCATGACCAGCGATATAGTTATTGAACATCCATACGCCGTCCCTGCTGCTGAGAGCAACGGTTAGATGAATATGTAAATATGCACGCTTTCCTCTCAATAACAAAATAAACTGATCAGAGCTAGAGCTTGACCAACCTTGACAAAGCTGTGTATCTCTGTGTGTGCATCAGTATCCTTTGTTTCAGGTCCTGGCTGCAGTGAAGTGAACAACCGGCACCCAGGGGAGGTGAAATCATTCAGACAAACGGAAGCCTAGAAACGCTGATACATGACCTTGGTGGGTCACTTCATGCCTATACCAGGACCCCTGTTGTCATCTGGATAATCAATGGAGATATGCTTTGAACTATATGTCCATATGTGGAGATTTTCTAAGTTTACATGTCTTAACTGATCAGAATCATTCAACCTGAAGTAATGACGTAGTTTAGTGGCCTGTGTTAGAGTTTAATTGCTGTTGTATTGAGTGTGTACACTGATGAAACTGCAAACTATTTTTCAGTCAAATTTTCTTCAGTTGATTGCATCTCTGATTCCTGGTCTTCATTCATCATATCTGGTCCTCAGATCTTTACTGTAAATTCCCATACAAAACAACTAAAATGACAGCGGTGAGAAACAGTAGGTAGATCAGGTGAGCTGGTTTGGCAGTTTTCTGGTAGTGTGCCATGATAGTATTTAGTTACCAAAGTGTCAGCTAATTCCTCAATGTTGAGTGAATCCATGAAAAAAAAAGTTTTTGGTTCCCTTGATAGGATGCTGTGTTGCTTAGCCACACTTCCAAAATACTTTTTGTTTGCAGAAATTTGAGTGGGATGGCACAAATATCCACTTATAAGATGTCAATGACGTGCAACGTGCTGTCGGCCAATGAACTGCCATGCTTCTATAAGGGATTCAGACAATCATCACACATGGGAGGTGTTCCCAAAGTGTCATCACATTGCGTCTTGTGTTTTTCAAGAAAATTTGAAATAATTCTTACAAATTTGGTGTTTTTGCCAGAATATTCTCCCAGGGGCATAACCCTGGACTCTCCTACACAATACAAAAATATTAGCTACTGTATGGCAATGTCCTGGTATCCACAGCAACACCCTATTAAACAATTTTCTTAATAGTTACTTCTGCATCTTTGAGCAAATACGTTCAACTCGAGTTACACACAATGTTTCTTGCCGGTTTTGCCGTAGCAATGTCATGCTTCTTCATTATAAAGGTCCAGCACCCTCTCTTTATGCTGATACGTGCAGCTTCATCAGGGTTGAGTTAAATCCACTGCGGTTCTTTTCCTCTCCTGCTGTGATCAAACAGGATGCGGCTGATAGAGGGGTTTATAGAGCAGCGGCGCTCTTAATTCCAGGCATCCGTGAGGGTGAAAGCGCATGAGGAAGATCAGTTTAACTCAACCCCCACCTCACCCGGGCTCCATCCATCACAGGCACAATGCTCTGCCTCCGGTACTGATGTATGGCCAGAGAGGTTACTGACAGGTCATGATGAGCAGGGCCATTGATCAGCGGCAGGAACTGCCCGGTCATTAGGACACACACGGCAGGTGAGCCTCAATCACTGGAGATAAAATTGACTATCTAGTCCAGGAATTTTTGTCTGCTCTTTTGGGAGTGAATGATTGGAACTGTCAAGTGTTCATTTGAAACACTTATATTCGCAACGCAAGCTACATTTAAATTTTTTAGCAGATTTAAATGTAGCTTCCTCAACACCATTCATTTAGCATCATAAGTTAAAATACTCATTTCAAAATGGGCCATGTGGATTAAATTAAGGGGGTACTTTTAAAAATACAGCACCATCATCCATGTTTCCATCCACATTGCAAATTTATGCGCAAAATTGGCAACAAAACATCACTTCCTGAAAAGCTGGCACTAAATATCACTAAAGTTGCTCCAGTAGGAGAAGCCAGGGGTACGTATACAGTACATTACTTGCGAGTGCACAGACGAAACACAATAAAGTCATCTTGTGTTCGGAGGTGGACGGCTGTTGTTTGGGAACACAGTCGTGTAAACAGTTCTGGAAGGTAATTAAAGTTGTGGTCAGAATTATTGGCACCCCTGGTAAATATGAACAAAGATGGCTGTAAAAATAAATCTGCATTGTTTATCCTTTTGACTTTTTAGTAAAAAAATGCACAAAAATCTAACCTTTCATTGAAGTAAAAGAATCGAAAGTCGGGGGGTAAATCTAATTATGAAATAAATGCTTTTCTCCAAAACACGTTGGCCACAATTATTGGCACCTTTTTATTAAATACTTTTTGCAACCTCCTTTTCCCAAGATAACAGCTCTGAGTCTTCTCCTATAATGCCTGATGAGTTTGGAGAACACCTAACCAGAGATCAGACCATTCCTTCATACAGAATCTCTCCAGATCCTTCAGCTTCCCAGCTCTTCTCTTCAGTTCATCACTCATTCTCTATAGCCTTCAGGTCAGGGAACAGGGACGGCCATGGCAGAAGATACATTTTGTGATCTGTGACACATTAGATGTTTGTTATGGATCATTGTCCTGATGGAAGATTCAACCGCAGCACATTATAAGATTTTTGGCAGAAGATATCAGGTTTTGATTTTTTTTATCTGCTGGATGTTTTTTGCTAGAATCCATGATACCATGAATCTGAACAAGAAGTCCAGGACCTCCAACAAAAAAATAGGCCCACAGCATTAAAGATCCAGCAGTGTATTTAACCGTGGACAGGTGGTGCGTTTTATCCCATCTGGTGTTTTCTGCCAAAAAGCTATTGATTTTGTTTCAACTGACCACAGAACCAGGTCCCGTCTGAAGCTCCAGTCGTGTCTGAACTGATTATGCTGGAGTCTGTTTCTGGATGAGCAAGGAGGATTTTTCTTCAAACCCTCCTGAACAACATGTGCTGATGGAGGGGTTATTTTAGTCTTTCTGAGCCCAAGACTCAAGTAATCTCTGCGATTCTCCATATGTGATCTTGGAGAGTCTTTGGCCACTCAACTCTCATCCTCTCGTGCACTAGGACGATATAGACACGTCCTCTTCCAGGCAGATTCGTAACATCTTTAGTTGAGTGGAACTTAATTATTGCCCTGATGGTGGAAATGGGGATTTTCAATGCTTTAGCTGTTTTCTTACAGCCACTTTCCACTTTGTGAAGCTCAACAATCTTTTGCTGCACATCAAGTTACAAGTTACAAGTTATTTTATTTGTCATTACACATGTACAAGTACAGTATAACGAAATGAGTTTGGAGCAAGCCTCCGGGCCGCAGCCTATTAGTCAGGCGCCGCCACACGCTCTCCAGAAATACAAGAATGCAGTTTAGCAAGCATTACATAGCAAACACAACAAAACATAAACATAAACATGACACAGTACACGTGGTCACGTGATGGGATTTTTTGTATGGACTGGGGGAGGAGATAGATAAAGACAGGCAGACGGTTGTAGTGGGATCGGGTTAGGTTTGTGTATGGTGCGAGTGAGTCTGTGAGAATGTTAGCCATAACTTCAGATGTTTTCGAGTTCAGTTCTATGGTTTGTCCTTGAAGGGAGATAAGGCAGTGCACAGGGGAAGATAGCAGACCAGCTGCCCGGCTGACCTCCCAACCGAGAGATAGGGACCAAGTGAGGTTCGTTGGGCTAGTTGATTAGGTCAGGCAAATACAATTTATTATTTTTTAATCCATTTGATGATCTTCGGTAATTTGTCCGGATCATAATCAATCAATCAGATCTGGTCCTCAGCGTTTCACGTCCGGTCTGTGCAGTTTCCCTAGACATTATGTCCAGCCTCATGGCCAGACCGGTTACAGTCCGTAAAAGTTCACCGATCTGACCCCCGATAGAGCCCACTCTACCCTGCGTATCCGCAGTCCGGACTGCGTTGTTACGGTTCAGTTCCTCAATTCCTATCACTTTCTGATCTAATTCCTTCAGACGGTCACACACAACCCCGAAGCATTCTTTAATTTCCACAGACAGCGGCTGGGTGAATTTGCTTGCAGCTGTCTTACCAATCTTCCGATAGGTCAGGGCAATCCCAAAGCCAAAGAATAGGAACCCCGCCATCAATAATCCAATCATGTATAAATCTTCCGCATCCTCCACGGACAGAGCCTCCAGGCACAGGACTTGCCAGTTGTTCCATGCGTCCCTCACGTACCCTGCGGCACCCGGGGCACCCTTCCTTAGTGAGAAAATCTTGTCGATCGCGCTGATTGACCAGTTAATCAATTCCATTTCAGTATTTTCAGGAGTCCAGCAAAGCAGCGGGTCAGAGAGAAAGAGAAGAGACGAAACACTAGACAAAACAAAACAGCGCGAGAGCCAGCAGGGAACAGAGAGGAAAAAAACACGTCTGCACGGATTGAAAGACAGATCAGGAAAGAACCATCAGAACCATATTCTGTGGTTTTACTCATTGTAATAATTAATTAGTTACATTTATATAGCGCTTTTCTAGGCACTCAAAGCACTTTACATATAGAAGGGGGAATCTCCTCAACCACCACCAGTGTGTAGCATCCACCTGGATGATGCGATGGCAGCCATATTGTGCCAGAACGCCCACCACACCCCAGCTGATTAGTGATGAAGCCAATCAGTATATATGGGGATTATTAGGAGGCCATGATGGACAGAGACCAATGGGCAAATTTGGCCAGGATGCCGGAGTTACACCCCTACTCTTTTTCTGAAGGACATCCTGGGATTTTTAATGACCACAGAGAGTCAGGACCTCAGTTTAATGTCTCATCCTAACATCTCATTGTGATGATCAAGGGAATTTGGCTTTGTGTTTCACAATTTCATGTTCCTAGTCAATCTGGTGTGCTTAAAAAAAAAAAAAAAAAAAAAAAAAACTAATTATGAATGGGAATATACTTCAGAGATATTTTACTTTTAATTAAAAATTCCAGGGTGCCAATAATTGTGGCCAACATGTTTTGGAGAAAAACATTTATTTCATAATGTGATTTCTTCCACACTTTCAATTCATTTACTTCAATGAAAGGTTAGATTTTTGCTTTTTTTTTTATTATTTTTTTTATGAAAGATCAAAAGAACAAACAGTGCAGATTTATTTTTACTGCCATCTTTGATCATATTTGCCAAGGGGGCCAACTGAACCACTTTTCTCAGGCATTCCAGATGCTGTGCAACGAGATCGGTCCGCTGGTTAGTCCAGTTATGCCGTCCCATCACAAAGTCAAATGGTTTTTATGATGCGCATGGCAGAATTTATTCGATAGCTAAATGTGTTCCCATCGTAGTTTATGTGAATGTTTTCTTATCGGATAAAAAATTTATCCGACTCAATTGAGCGCACAAATTTGTATGTACATTTATTGGCATTTTGGCGTTTCCATCAAGTGTTTTTTATGCAATATCCCAAAATGCGCATATAAATAGGTGGATGGAAACATAGCTAATCATTTCCCTCTAGGATCTTTATTTAGAAGTCCTTCTGAGGCAGAGTTAAGAAAAGATGATTGCTTACAGACACTGAGCTGTGAGGAGAAAATTTACATGCGTGACCATTAGGATTCACAAGATGACAGAGCCATTCCACGTGTGAGAACAGTCTCTCTGTGAATTTCATCAGCAATTAAGATGAGTTGTAAATCACAAGGACAGGTTCACGAGTGCTTCCGGGGATGTTGATATTTTACTCCGCTGAATATGTTTTCCTCCAGTAAACACTCAAATGAGAGACAGCAGATAACAGTCGCTAATGGAATTCACCTGTGGAATAACAGATAAGCGGAGCATACAGCTGTGCACATAGAAACCTGTTCTGTCTCTGAAAATGAAAGACCCGTTTGTCTCATGGTTAATCCAATTAGAAAAAAGACAAAAAAGATCATCATAGTGGATTGTAAAAGCTGATTAACATTCAAGTCCTTGATAGAGCACAGTTACACGTTATTGCATCACTAGACAAAAGACAATATTGACTACTGAGTGAGACATGTAGGGCTTCAGTTATAACATGCGTACACACAGATTTCAACTAACGCTAAAATTCTCGCCAACGTTCATATTTATAAAAACACTCTTTAACATGGAAAAGTGCTTAGCGCCTTGTCAGGGTCTGAGCACACGTACACACTTTTACTTCCGATTTATACATTTCACTTCTTGAAGAGAGGTGTACTCATGTTCTCTGAATAACACGTACGCACATTTGAAAAATTATATTTATTTTTTGTCTGCATGATTTTGTCTTTTAAAGGTACCTACCATTTAATTTCAGAGGTGCCTCAAAGTACACACCCTACAGAATTCCCCTCCAAATGCAATATATACACAAAACATATGTGTAACCCCTCCGGATCTACTCACACCATTCAGAGCGCTTCCGGCATGGGAGGCGGGCGCGCTAAGGACCACAGCCTATAACATCAGTCGCTAATGCGCCTCTTGAGGCCAGGGAAGCGAGGTTTACTCACACAGCTCTTACTAGCTGGCCTCTGTTACACTCACTCCCCTAAACCTCACTCCCATCGCATTGCTCCGAGCAGGATTTGAACCATTGTCTCTGGTGTGGGAGGCGGGCACACTTACAAGGATGCTAAAGAACGCAGCCTATAGCATCAGTCGCTAATGCACCTCTTGAAGCCAGGGGAGTGAGGTTTACTTACACAGTAAACCTAAGTAAACTAGCTGTAAACTAGCTTGGCTCCATTACACTCACCCCCCTAAACCTCACCCCCATCCGGGTCACAGCACCAATGTGACTGGTACTACTTACATTGCCCGGAGCAGGATTTGAACTGGCGTTTCCGGCATGGAAATCAGATCAGTCAGGCTCTAACAAGGATGCTAAAGACTGCAGCCTATAGCCTCTGTTGCTAATGTGCCTTGTGATGCCAGGGGAGTGAAGTTTATTCACATCGCTCTTACTAGCTCGCTTCTGTTACACTCACTCCCTAAATCCTGATCCTACTCACACCACTCCGAATGGGATTCAGACCAGCATTTCCAGCATGGGAGACAGGTGTGCTAACAAGGACACTAGAGGCCGCAGCCTATAGCGTCAGTCACTAGTGCACCTCTGGAGGCCAAGAAAGTGAGGTTTACTCACACAGGTCTTACTGGCTGTTACACCAATATAACTGGTCCTACTCACACTGCTCTCAGCAGGATTCAAACCAGTGTTTCCGGCATGGGAGGCGGGCATGCTAACAAGGACGCCAGCCTATAACGTCAGTCACTAATGTGCCTCTTGAAGCCAGGGGAGTGAGCTTTACTCACACAGCTCTCACACAGCTCTTACTAGCTGGCCTCCGTTACACTCACTCCCCATAAACCTCTACACTGCACCAATGTGACCCGTCCTACTCACACTGCTCCGAGTGGGATTCAAACCATCGTTTCCGGGAATAGGAAGCAGGAAGACTAACAAGGATGCTAAAGAACGCAGCCTATATCGTCAGATGCTAGTGCACCTCTTGAAGCCAGGGGAGTGTGGTTTACTCGCACAGCTCTTACTAGCTGGTCTCCGTTATACTCACCCCTCTAAACCTCATACCAATCCGGGTCACGGCACCAATGTAACCCATCCGGTTCTACTCACACCACTCTGAGCGGGATTCGAACCTCTTGAGGCCCTGCTCGCTGTTGGTTTCCAGCATCGAGACCGCAGCCAATAGCATTAGTCGTTAATACGCCTCTTGAGGTTTGACCTCTGTTACACATTCATACTACAGGTGAATCAGGAGAAGCGTTACAGCCATATCTTGCTCATAACTTGCTCATAAGGTTTTTCTGGTGGTGTTAGTTCTCTCCATTTACAGTTATTCAAAAACAAGACAGCATTTTAGATATGATGTTATTTCATATAAAATGTCATTAAACCTGGGCATTGATTTTGTTCTTGCAGCATTATTGAGAGACGCTCCAGTAAATCCCAAAGGCTCAAACAATTATATTTAAAATGTTCAGCACAAGGCACTAAAAACTGCTCTGGATGATATGAACAGAGCTTATGCCCAAAATATTCTATCGTCTCCATGCATGTGTCTCACTATTTACTATAACACATTTTTGTCAGCTCAGTAAGCACAGATAAGCTTGTTGAGATGCACAAATCACTGGTGTATACATGCTAAATGTCACCACAAAACACTGTGAGCCAGTCTCCAATGTAATTTAATCAAACGATGAGCTTAACAGAGGGTTAATAGCAAGGGCTGTATAATTAACATGGGGCTGCAATTTGGAGTCCTTACATAGTGGTGTAACCTAGACCCTCCAGTAAATGAGGGGATGGCTTTTATTTTCTACTAGATCTGCATGAGTTTCACTTTAGAGAAAGCCAAAGAACACCATTGTTGCCAACCGTTAACCCTCTGGGGTCTGAGGTGTTTTTGGGTGGGAATCAATGACAGTAAGCTGTCATCTTTTGGGACTCATTAAGTTTAACGGTTGCTCTGCATGTTTTATAACAGTGAAGTTACATTTCTAACAACTGTAAGAACATCTGCGAAGGATGTGGATTTTCTTCTAGAGTTCTTCTAGAGTTAGAATCGCCGTCTGTGTATATTATAAAGGAAACACCTCAGAGATTATATACCGGTCTACCGGTCAAAGGTTTTTGATCTGTACGATTTTTTTTTTTTTTTTTAAAAAGGAGTCTTTTCTGCTCACCAAGGCTGCATTTATTTTATTCAAATACAAAAAACAAAACAAAAAAAAACTTATCAAAAAATAATCTTGTGAAATATTCCTCCAGTGTAGATCAGCTGTTCTCTGTGTGAATATACAGTAAAGTGTGATTTATTCCTGTGATCAAAGCTGAGTTTATCATCATTACTCCAGTCTTCAGTGTCACATGATCCTTCAGAAATCATTCTCATAGGAGGATCTGATGATCAAGTGTTGAAAACTGTTATAAAACATTTTTTCTCCGGATTCTTTGATGAGTATAAAGTGCAAAAGTACAGCATTTATCTGAAAGCTTTTGCAACATTACGGTTCAAAAGTTTTGGGCCGTTAAGAATTTTTTCATGAAAGAACTTGAAATTAATACTTTTATTCATCAAGGATGCATTAAATTGATCAAGTGACAGTAAAAACACTTATAATGTTACAAAAGATTCTATTTCAGATAAATGCTGTTCTTTTGAACTTTATACTCAAAGAATCCGAGAAAAATGTTTTATAACAGTTTTCAACACTTGATCATCAGATCCTCCTATGAGAATGATTTCTGAAGGGTCATGTGACACTGAAGACTGGAGTAATGATGATAAACTCAGCTTTGATCACAGGAATAAATCACACTTTACTGTATATTCACATAGAGAACAGCTGATCTACACTGGAGGAGTATTACACAAGATTACAGTTTCTGTATTTTTGTATTTTTAATAAAATAAATGCAGCCTTGGTTAGTATAAGAGACTTCTTTTAAAAACATTACAAAATGTTACCGATCAAAAACTTTTGAACGGCAGTGTATTTTAGTGACGAATTAAAGCATTCCTTTTTATTCGAGTATATTAAGTCGAGGCATGCTGACAAACCATAATAATGCTCAAATATTAACTGGAACTCATTCATTAAAGAAACTAAATGTGTCTAAAATGGCACAGTACTGTTGAATGATTTTAATCCTGAGATGTCTGGCTCAGATCCCTTGTTTCCTGGCACCGTTACGTCTTTCTTAAGTGTATGTATGGATTAGCGTGTGTCTCGTGTCACGGCGTCTTCGTGACCGCAGTCATCAAACACACCACTGCAGAAGGTCACCGGGGTCAGTCCTCCGGTTCCATGTGTTCTCAAAGTCATCACATTCAAATCTATTTTCCCTGCGTGTCCCGTAATAGAAAAGGGAAAGACAGGGAGATGAGCAGCCGGAGGAGTAAACAGCATGAGACGAGCTGTAATTGTCCTCTCAGTCTTCAGTCTACATATAAACACATGATTCAGTGTTTCACCAGACAAGCGTTTGCTATAGGGCTGTGTTGACCATAACAATCAACCAATTTTAATTGATCTTCATGTACAGCAAAAATGTACTGTTTTTGTGTGTCCCTTTAAATGCAAATGTCCTGCTGCTCCCCGCACCCTTCCAGAAGAGGGCGGAGCCCTTACTCAAGCTTCAGATACTCCGTCAACAACAAAACAGGCCAA